>VIYQ01006071.1:0-11557 GCA_009928355.1 Chlorella sp. CH2018 | reverse complement strand
GTTCAGACGCTCATTGCACGGCAGGGCGAGCTGCAGCACCGGTGAGGCTGGGTGCTGAGCTGTGCACGAGCTGGGTTGGCGCAAGGGTGCAGATGGAGGCAGCAAGAGCACAAGGGTGCAGAGGGAGGGCGTTGAGATGCTGGTTGTGCAGCAAAGCGACAGCTGCAGCACCGGTGAGGCTGGGTGCTGAGCTGTGCACGAGCTGGGCAGGCGCAAGGGTGCAGAGGGACGGCGTTGAGATGCTGGTTGTGCAGCAAAGCGAGAGCGGCAGCACCGGTGAGGCTGGGTGCTGAGCTGTGCACCAGCTGGGCTGGCATTTAAGTGGAAGAGAGTTTAGATGCTGATTGTGTGACGGCAGCATTGGTGAAGCTAGACGCTGGGCAGGCGCAAGGGTGCTGAGGGAGGGCGTTCAGATGCTGGTTGTGCAGTCAGCTGCATCCCCGATGAGCTGTCCCCCATGGATTGAATGTCCCAGCGCCCGACTCTTGACTGTTCTCAGCCACAGCCCGTCCTGCACCCCTACACCGCAGGCTGTTCAACCTGGGCGGCCCCGACCGGCTAAGCCGCGCCGACATGGCAGAAGCGGTGGCGCGGGCGCACGGCCACGACGCCTCCCTTGTGCAGCGGGTGCCGGCGGCCTCAGGTGCGGGCGTGTGGTGGTGGCTGAAAGCTGACTGCATGCAGCTTAGTGTCTCCCTTGTGACCGCACACACTGCAATCCTGCCGAGCAGCCGGCCTGATGCCCTCCATTTTTCAGCACATCCACCCGGCCGCTCCCCTCCCCTGCCCAGGCAGCTCGCCACCCAGCAACTCAACTCCTGCTTGCTTCCCATTGCCGCCCCGCAGCCAACCGGCCCTTCCCCTCCCCCGCCGACATCTCGATGGACAGCAGCCGGCTGGAGGCGGAGCTGCACCTGCCCCTCACACCCTTCAACAAGGTGGGTGCTCACCCTGCAGCTCTCTGCTGCAGCCTCACCTGCAGCTCTCAGCTGCAGCTTGTGATCGAGTGCTGCTATGCGCGAGCTGGTTGTGCCGGGGTTTGTTGTGGGCTGGACGCTGCACCCGCACCTGCACCTCACACCCTTCAGCCAGGCAAGCTCGAAAGTTTCCTGCCTCTGCTGGCGCCTCGTGCCGTGTTGTGCTGTGGGCTTGCAGCGGCCGTGGGACTCCAGTGCAGGCTGCTCCTGTCCCTCGCCCGCTGCCCCACCACTCTCAAGTCAGCTCGTTTCGCTCCATGCTCCGTCCCGCTGGGCGCCGGGGCGCTACTCAACCACCAGCACCAGGAGCCTGCGCTAGTGCCCTGCTGACTGCCGCTCATCTGCGCGCTGCATCTCTCGCCTTCACCCCCGCCCGCCCATGCCACAGGCGCTGGAGCACATCTTCAAGGACGCCCCTGCGCACCTAGTTCCTACCCATTTGCTCTGCTCATTGTTCGGCTCACTCATACATCTCCTGCCGCAGGCGCTGGAGCACATCTTCAAGGACCACCACCACGACCAAGACAGCCACTGACCAGCACAGATCGCAAGCGCCGCTGGGCACCACTGATCGGCGCAGAGCATGAGCTCATGACATGAGGCGGCGCCCGTCGCTGCGGCCAGCCCACTGAGCAGCACTTGGCTGCCGCTGCCGCGGCAGCCCGCCCGGCGCAGCGTCGGCCAGCATGCCGTGTGTATCCCCTGGCTGGGCTCCCTTCAGACTTTCCTGCTCCCCAGCCAGACCCGCCCTGTACTATGCTTTTTCCCCTGCCGGCCATGCCTCTGCCTGCTGGCCGGCCCGCCGCTCTTCTCCTGCTGCCTGCGCCCCTGCCGTCGTGCTCCCGCTCTTCTGCCTCTATTTTCAAACCTTTACGGATTCTGCTCGGACATTTCATTGTGAACAACACTGCCGGGGAGGCCAGGACAAGGGGCTACGGGGGGTATGGGGGGCAGCAGCACGGGCGCAGAGCTTGCACGCTGAGCAAGGCGGGCGGTGCAGCCCACACCCGTCGCCCACCGGCGGCATCCGTGCATTGATCGGGCAGCTGCTATCATGATCTCAATGCGCCTGGGTGTATCAGCGCAGCTCAGCGCCGCCCGGCCGGCCCTGGTGAGGCTCGCGAGGAGGTGTTGGGCCTGCCCCTGAGACCCGCCTTTTGCTCTTCTGTGTGCTTAGGGTCGATGCCACGATGATTTTTCACACTATGCAGGCCGCGGCGGCCCTGTCTGCCGTCCCGCCCAGGCGCGCGGCGGTGGCGGCAGCCCGCGGGCAGCGAGTGGTCACTTGGGCCGCCGCCAGCCAGGACGCAGGCAGCGGTGGCCAGCGCAGGAAGGGCACAGATGGCAGCGGTCAGCGCAGAAAGGGCAGCAAGACTGGCTCGCTGAGTGCCGGGGAGCAGGCGGCGCTGGCCGCCGACCTGCAGCCCCTCGCTGAGCTGGCGGGCATGAGTGCAGATGCAGCCCAGGGCCTGCTGAGAAAGGTGGCACGTCTGCCTGACCAGACTCGCCAGTATGTGGTGCAGAACGGCGCCGCAGTGGCTCGGCTGCTGCTAGGCCTGGGCATGGGAAGCGGACAGCTGGCTGAGCTGCTCACCGGCTGCCCCGAGCTGTTTGTCTGGCCGACAGCGGCCGAGGGGCAGCTGCCAGCCAATTTCAAGGGGCTGCTGCAGCTGCTGCTGCCGTACGCAAGTGGACAGGGTGAGGAGGAGCGGATGGAGAAGGCGGCAGCGGCTGCTGCCCGCTGCTTCATTGCCTACCCGGACGCAGCACGTGCACGCTCCAGCAGCTTTGCTGCCACTCTCGAGGTGTTGGCACCTGAGCGCAGCACGCCAGCCGATTTTGTGCTGGAGCAGGGACAGCTGGTCGAACTGTTGATGGAACACCCTGTGGCAGTGGAGCTGCTGTGCCAGCCCGCCAGCTCGATGGCTCAGCGGCTGGCTGATCTGCTGCAGCGGTACGGGCCATCATGGGACGACCGCGTTGAGCCTGACGAGGATGACAAGTGCTGTGCTGAGCAGAAGAGCACTCAGGAGGTGCTGAACCAGGCGGGCTGAAGTTCACTGGCTGCACTGCCTGTCCCCACGGCCAGCCATTGTATTGCTGTGCGACGCTACCGCCGTCTTATTGCTCCGGCACGATGCCTGCTCAGCTTGCATGCGGGTGCACCATCATTGCAGTCCTTGGATCGCGTGCACCATCCCGCCTCCTTGCAGGCCCAATTGCTGCACGTGGCCGCGCCTGCAGGCGCTGCCGAGCTTGCTGTGAAGTTGGAGTCCATGGGCAAGAAGGCCGAGGCACTGGAGGCGGTGAGTAGAAGCTTCAACGATGACGGGTGGTCAGCGCAGCTGGATAGCGCATGACCGGTGCAGCTGGTCTGGTGCCTGTGAAGTGTGCCGTGGGTTCTTGTGTTGCGGAAGCTGTTGCAGGGGGCACATCCGCCGCAAGGACTGCAAATCCTAGCGGGCAGCCGTGCACCTGCCACCACTGCCACGCTGTCCAGCACCTTCTCCTCTCGTCGCCTCAGAGTGGATCCGCTGCACACAGGCCGTGTGTCTCCGTCCCTCTTCCTGCTGCAGGCGTTTGGGCGCAGGGCGCTGTGCCGTGCGCCGCCTAGCAGCTTTCCTAAGCTGCTATATGTGGACACTGCCACATGGCAGCTGGACCTGGCAGTGTATGAGCAGCTTGCTGTGCAGGACGCGAAGAGCATGGTTATCAAGAACTTTGGGACAGTCGCCGTCAACTGGCTGGCACCCGACCGGCTGGCCATTGTTTACGCGCTGCAGCTGACGCTGCCCGGCCAGCTGAGTGCGGCGGAAGTGGTGGAGGGCCTCCTGCATGCCGAGCGTAAGGTGCGACGCTGTGCTGGCTACGTAGCAGGCCACAGTGCGAAGCGGTACATAAACCGCCTGCTGAGTATGCAGCGGGCGGGGGTGCTGAACCGCTTTGTGCGAATCAAGTTCGGATTGAAAGACCGCAGCAGCTGGATTAGCCTGAGGGATGTAGCAAAGCTCCGCGACGACGAGTTCCCCAGCGTGGTGGCGGCAGCAGCCGAGTATAACCGCCAGCATCCGGCGGTTCAGTCCCAGCAGCCTGCGAGGGGGCCGCTGCCTTCGTACCAGGAGTGCATGGCGTACGGCGAGGCCTGGGCGCGTGACATTGCAGCACAGCTGCCCTCAGACCTGCTGATGGCGGCGGCACAGGCCCACACCTCGGGGCACCATGTGAGGAAGGCGGCCCCTGGGCGCTGTTGAAAAGGCGCACCGCAAGCTGGTTTTTGAATACTTAGTTAACCTTCTAATTGATTCAGCGCCTGGCAGCCCTGCTGCCCTGCCGGCGTGGCGCTCTTTCCCGGAGCTGGTGCCACACCCTCGCGCGGCTCTGCCCGCTTGCATGGCCTAGCACTAGCAGGCTGATTTGGTTTGAATAATCACATACAATGAAGCTCACACGATCCGAAAATCGGCCTCTATTAATTTGCGCTTAGCATCTGCGGTCATGCTGCCCCTGCTGCCCCACCGGCTGCCCTCATCTGCCTGCCCACCTGCCAAGCCTGTCGAGACCACCTGTACAGCAATAAACTGCCGATTCATTTAGCTGTTCTGGGGACACAACTTCGGGTTGGATGTAATCAGCCGTTTTCCCCACAGACAGTGTAGCAGCTGGGCTGTGGGCAGCAGTGGGCAGGCGGTGACAGGCTACAGAGGCGGCGCAATGGCTGCCGCTGGGTCTGGCGGGTGCTGGCAGCCCAACCCCGTCGCTGGCTCTCTGCTTGCGCAGATCGCACTTGCAGCCTTGCACACAAAGCTTTGGCAGACCAGCCAGCTAGTCTTGGCCGCACCAGCCCGCGCCCGCTGCGATGGCCTGCCTGGGGCGCTCCGCTGCGGCGGCACAGCCACAGATCAACCCTTCGACTGTTCCCATTGCTGCTAAAGCACGCCTCGGCGGCAGCAGGTGCAGCGCGGGGCTGGCGGCGGCCGCGCGACCGATCGGCGGCGGCTGGGCCGCGGCGGGCAACAAGCATGGCAGCCGGCTGCAGGTGTGTGCCAGCCACAGTCCAGTGCCAGCATCATGTGCAGTGGCCTCGTTGTGTCCTCAGCATCTCTGAACTGGCTGACTATGCTGCCACTTGCCCAACCCTTCGTGTTGCAGGCGGCGCCAAAGCAGAGGCTGGGCCGCCCATTGACCCGCGTGCCAGACATAAATGCAGAGCAGCTGCTGCGTAGCCTGGGCCTGGATGGCGCAGCTGACCCAGCAGCCCTGCACGATAACTTGCGCAAGCTGCCAGGCGTGCGGCAGCAGGGTGTGCTTGACAGTGCAATGGCAGTGACGGCGCACCTTCTCAGCCCGTCTGTGGGCCTGACGGCGCAGCAGGCAGGGCAGCTGCTGGAGTGCTGCCCTTACCTGTTCAGCTGGCCGCCAGAGCAGCGGGCGGCAGTGCTGTTTGGCGAGCTGATGGCAGTTGGGCTGACGGCAGCAGAGGCTGCAGCCTGTTTGTTGTCCTCTACCGCGGCAGTTGAGTGCACCACCCTTGCACCCGGCCTGGCCGAGCTGGCTGCCATCCTGGTGCACAGCGAGGACCGAGAGGGCGGGCCGGGCAGGCCGGCGTCAGTGCCAGCGGCGCAGCGCACGGTGGCGGCCCTGCTCAGCCAGTCCCCCAGTGCTGTGCGGGCAGTGTGCACTCGTGCCGGCTACCTGCAGCAGCGTGCGGCGGAGCTGCAGCAGGCCGGCCACACAGCTGCTCAGGTGGCGGCAATGGCATGGACGCACCCTCTGCTGCTCACCTACAAGACTGCTGCCATGATGGCAAATGCAGCAGCAATCCTACAGCAGGAGCTGGGGCTGACAGCAGCGCAGGTGGAGAGCTTCTCTGCCCGCCGCCCGCCCAGATGGCTCACAGCTAGCAGGGAGACTCTCCGAGCACGCGCAGCCGCCCTAGCGCAGGTGGGTGCTTTTGGGTCTCGCCTGCCTGTCTGTACCCCAGTGGTCATCTTGGGGTCTCGCCTGCTCTAATGCACCCCCACTGTGTGCACAAGCAAGCGGCTGAGGCATGTGCGATGGCCAGTCAATGCAGGCTCTGCCTCCCTGCTTGCTGCAGGCGTTCGGCAGAGAGGCAATGGTGTCAGCTTTGCTGCAGCAGCCCGACCTGCTTGGCTGCCCGCCAGCCGTGTGGCGGCGCAACCTGTGCTACATGGCAGCCAGCGGTGTGGCCGACCCCAAACCAGTGCTGCTGCGGGCACCATCACTGCTGTACAAAGACCATGCTGCCACCAGCTTCCTGCAGCGCCGCCTGCTGCTGCAGCAGGCCTTTGGGCTGACAGCAGCGCAGCTGTACGAGGGGCACACTCACCGCCTGGCCTGTATGGAGCCGCCCCGGCTGGCGCAGCGGCTGCAGTTTGTGGAGCAACGCGGTCAGGCGCACCGGCTGGTGGCCAAGGGAGCACGATGGTCCAAGCCGGCGGCAGCCAGTGCAGAGGAGTGGCGGCCAGCACTGTCTCTAGTTGCCGTCACTGGCGCCCTGGAGCGGTTCCTGCCTGCAGTGGGTGCCAGCCAGGCGGAGTGGGAGGCGTGGGTAGCAGCCAACCCGCCCGAAGCCTGCACGCTGTACCGCTGGGCGCAGCAGGCGTCGGCAGAGGAGGCGACGCGGCTGGCGGCGGCACTGCCGCCCGAGCTGCAGCCTGCAGCGCCGGGAGAAGATGGGGGGGCCGACAGCTGGGCTGCAGAGGTGCAGGGCTGAATGGTCAAGCAGCTGCCTTGTATGATCTCTTGCAAACCCTTGTCTTGGAAACTTATGGTTCGGTGTAATCTGCCATTGGCCGCACAGGCACTGCAGTGTTAGCAGCCGCGGCAGGCAGGCACTGGCAGGCTGGCGGCAAGCAGGCGGTGCCAGGCGGCAGCGGCGGCTCCGCTCAGGGGCGGGGCCTGGTCCGCCTGGTGCACGCCCAATCGCCGGCGCATCTCCGCCCCTGCATTTGGGTGCGGTCGATCGTCGCAGCGGGGTTGCCCAGCGCCGCCCTGCATGGTGCGGGAGGAAAGGCTGTGGCCGGGTTTGAGTGGCGGCGAGCTGGCGGGCCAAATCGCTCTCATCTGGTCCATCGTAGCTGCCAGCACTCGTCTGCGGCCGCCGCAGGCGCACAGCCACCCGACCGCAAAGAACAGGTGCGGCCCGCCGCGCTGAGCCGCCCTGCTTGGCCTGCGCCGCCCCCATCGTGCCCGCACGTTCTGCCAGTGTGCAATCGGCGCCCCGCACGCCCCGCAGCGCTGCCCAGCCGACCGCGAGCGCCCCGCCTGTCCCTGTCTGCAGCCGCCTTTGAACCGCGGCCCACTCGCTGGCCCCTGCATGTCCGCCGGGCCGGACAGCAAGTTCGAGATCTGCCTCAGCGATTCGGACGACGAGGAGTTTCTGTCACCGCCGGCAGCAGCGGCGCCAGTAGCGGCGGCGGCGGGAGCGGCGGCAGCAGTGGAAGCGGGCGAGCTCCAGCTAGCACCAGCCGACGCCATGGCACGGGGCAAGGCCCGGCGCAGCAACGCCACCGTGAGCACGCCTGCCGGCCGGAAGGCAGGAGCGGCAGGCGGGCGCAAGGCGGCGGCGGCACCGCAGCAGCAGGCGGCCCCTGCTGGTGCGAGGGATGTGCGAGCTCGCAAGCGCGCCGCCAGCTCTGCAGCCAAGGCAGCGGATGACGAGCAGGAGAACAGGCAGGTGCACAACACAGCTGCAGACGGGGAGGCGGGCCCGCCACAGAAGCGGCAGCGGCGGGGCAGCGCAGCTGCGGCCGCTGCGCGCACTCCCTCGGCGGCGGTGGCTTCGACAGCTGCAGGCGGCAGGCAGGGCCGCAAGCAGCAGCAGGCCAAACAGCCTGCTGATGAGCAGCAGCAGCAGCAGGACGGGGAGGCAGGCCAGCAGCCGGCGGCAGCGGCGCTGGAGCCTCAGCAGCAGCAGCAGCAGCAGCCGGAGGCGGAGGTTGTGGTGCGGCGCAGGCAGCGGCAGCAGCAGCAGCAGCAGCAGCAGCAGCCGCTGACTTCCCAGGGCCCGCAGCCATCGCAGGTGAGGTCGGCTTGGACAACAGGGTATGCAGGGCTGCATGGCGGCGCTTGGACGTTCAGTTCCGAGGCAGCCCGGACAGCGGCAGCTCACCTGTCGCCAGCTGTTGCTCTTCACCCCTGCCCGCCAGCCTTGCATTGCCACCCTTGCAAATGAGGCCTTCACCTTCCAGCCATTTGACTGCTCGCATCTGCCACCCATGCCTCCTCGCAACCCATTTTGCCCCACGCAGTCCATGCACGACAGCATCCTGAAGAGCCCCTCACCTGGCATGCGCACCCGCCCCTCCAGCTCCATCGCCGCCCGCCCCAGCATCATGCACGAGCTCCGGGCAGCAGGCGCAGCAGGCGCGGCAGGCGCGGCAGCGGTGGAGCAGGGCGCTGTGGACCAGCCGGTGGCCCAGCAGGCCCAGCAGGCCCAGCAGGCGGAGCCCGCAGCAGCAGCGGCGGCAGTAGAGCCAGAGGCGGCGGCTGGCGAGCCCGCTGCTGCCGCACCTCAGCAGGCTCAGCAGCAGGGTGACGCAGAGCAGGCGGCGACCGCCGTTGAGCGCACCGGAAGCTCGCCGTTGCAGGGCCCCGGCGCCAAGCGGCAGCGCACCTCCCCCCGCCGCTCGCCCAAGCCCCTGCCCGAAGACTCTGGTGGGTGCTCAAGCCTGAGCAGTGGGAGTTTGGCAGGCCAACGCTGGGTTGCAGCGCTCACCTGCAGGCTTTGCAAGTCGACAAGCTGCTTGCCATTGTTCTGCTCGACATGTCTGCTCGACACTGTGCTCCCGCTGCATCGCTGCCTAGCAGGGCGGCCCGGCGGGTCGGTGCGGTTCAACCTGCCAGACGGTGCAGGGGCGGGCCCCTCGGGCCTGTCTACTGGCGCTGCCGGCTCCCCAGGCACCAGCACAGGTAGGGCCTGAGTGCTAGCTGTGTCTAGATGGGTTGTCCCCTCGCGGCACGCGCTTGGCTGCGAAATTGTGATGCCCAGCTGGTTCTGGGTTGCTTTCTTCGTTGAGCTCTTGCAAGCCTTCAAGCGCTGCTTGCCACCCCCACTCACCACCCCCACCTCTCCTCCAACTCTTCCCTCTGCAGCCGCGCAGCGCGGTACAGCGCCTGCTGGCGGCAGCGCTGAGGCCGATGCCGATCCGTGGTGGGACCCACTTGACCCCGAAAAGGTGGGTGGGGTTGCACAAAGTGAAGTGCGAGCCTGCTGGTGTAGCGGTGGCGGCCCCTGCTGCCGCGCGCCAATGACACTCTGCAAGGTAGCACGCACCCAGATCTGCCTGCTGTGCTGTGCATCGCCCTTGCGTGGCTGTGCATCATCCTTGCGTGGCTGTGCAGCCAGCTTAACTCGCTGCCGCCCTCCCCTGCTGCCCTTCCTGCTGCCCGGCAGGTCAAGGCGGTGAAGCAGGCGCTGCACATCAGCAGCTACGCCAAGGGTGCGCCCCGCTGCTCCAGCCGCCGCTCTTGCACTGCTGCTGCTGCTGCCGCCGCTGCCGCCGCTGCTCCTGCACTGCTGCTGGTCCTGCGCTCCTGCACTGCTGCTGCCGCCGCCGCTGCTGGTCCTGCGCGCTTGCACTGCTGCTGCCGCCGCCGCTGCTTCGTCTCGCATGCCACAGGCTTGGCTGCAGCCGGTGAAGGCATCCCTCCAGTGTGCGCTGAGCACTAGCTTAGCTGGCGTGGTTGCATCTATCAGGCTCCATTCACCCGCCGCCCAACGACTGACTCTCCCCTCCCGCTGCCCCCGGCAGGCACCATCCCACTGTGCCGCGAGAAGCAGGCGGGCGAGGTGGGCGGCTGGCTGCGGCGCCAGATGGCCGCGGGCCGCGGCGGCAGCATGTACTTGTCAGGCCCGCCCGGCACAGGTGTGGGGTGGGTTAGCAGCTGGGACGGGTGTTGGGCGGGTGCAGCAGCAGGGAGGGTGTTGGGCAGGCGCAACACATGCACGGTCAGCAGGTATCATGAGCAGAGCGGAGGCTGCCCCGATGGCCTGCATTATGCCCTCGCAATCATCATCACAAGCTCCCAGCACACTCAGCGCCCGCCTGCGTGCCCCCATCCCCTCATCATCACCCGCCCTCCTCCTCTCCATCCCTTGTCATAAACATCATCACCCACCCTTGTTCTCCTCCTCTCCTTCCCCCGCAGGCAAGTCGCTCACCGTGCACGAGGTGGTGCGCCAGTGCTGGCGCCCCGCCTCACCCACGGGCGGCGTCGCAGCGGAGCAGCAGCAGCAGCAGCAGCAGGCGGAGCAGCAGGAGGGGCGGCAGCAGGGCCAGGTGCCGCCCCCGGCCCTGATCTCCATCAACTGCATGAGCCTGACCGACCCGCAGCAGGTGAGGGGGCTGCCTGGCGGAGTTCGCATGCACGCACTCAGCACATGCTTTAAGGACGGCAACTCCTCCCGCCACTTGCCACCGACTGCGCGGTGCCTGGGCTGTTGCAGAGCTGCCAGCTGCCTGCACGTGGTCTGGTCCTGCCCCGCCTCATCTGCTCGCCCCACGCGGTTGCCGCACCTGCTCCCCCCTGCCATCAGGTGGTGGAGCGCATCCTGCTGGGATACTCGCAGGCCTGCGCCGCGCCGCACCCAGGTGGGGGTTCAGTATTGCTGCTGTTGCTGGCTATTCCTTGGTTGCGGGCCCAGCGTAGCTGGCCTCCTTGCCATTTGATCATAGCACTTGCTGCATGACTGCTCTGGCGACTCGGCCTGTGTGACGGCACATGCCTTCCGTTGACCGCCGCTCCGCTTGTTGCCACACTCCTACTCATCCCTTCAGAGGCGGCCCTGGCAGCTGGGGACGACCCAATAGTGTACCCTGCAGCAGAGGGCACAGCAGCAGCAGCAGCAAGCAGCAAGACGCGGCGGCGCTCAGCGTCAGACCCCCTGCAGCAGCTGCAGCGCCTGGCGCTGGCGCCGCTGCCCGGCGCCACTGGCCCAGCCGCCGAGCCTGCAGCCGGCCGCCGCGGCAGCGGCAAGAAGAGTGCAGGCCGGGGACAGAAGCGCAAGTCTGCCGGCGGCGGCGGGGGCGCAGCAGCACAGGCAGCGGGAGCGGGGGAGCGCGGCTGGATGGTTGTCATTCTGGATGAGCTGGATTCGCTGCTGACCGGTGGGTATCATGGATGAGCTGTATTCGCTGCTGGCTGGCTGGGTGTGTGACTGGGGTGGGTGGCTGGCACAGAATTTGCGGGCAAAGAGCCGATGGGCCATCATGACCTGCTTGTGTGGGCTTCCCCAAGCTGTGCGCCCGCTGTTTCCAACTGGCTGCAACCGCAGCTTGCGTGTGCTTGCCCAGTAGCAACCGCTGCTTGCATGCTCCTGCCCTGTAGCAACCGCTGCTTGCGTACACCCGCCCTGTGCAGGCTCCAAGGGAGAGGAGCTGGTTGAGGGCCTGTTTGTGCTGGCCCACGCCCCGCACTCCCGCCTGCTGCTGCTGGGCATCGCCAACAGCATCGACCTGGTGCAGCAGCTGATGCGCACCGGCGGCGTGCTGCAGGTATGTGGAGGGTGGGGGGTGTGCCTCGGGTGCTTGGGCTGCGCTCTCTCACCTACTCCCGGG
>VIYQ01006034.1:0-10010 GCA_009928355.1 Chlorella sp. CH2018 | reverse complement strand
GGGGCGTGGCCAGCAGCCGGCCTGCGGGAGGGGCGGGGAGGTGGGCGGGGAGAGATGAAGGTACGGCAAGGGCTGGCCATGGGCTCTGGTCTGCTTGGTTTTGAAATATGGCTCCAAACCAGATGCACCCCCTGTTTGTCACCACGCCTTCCCCTGCACACCTCTGCACTCACCGGTGCTGGAGCTGCTAGAGCCGGACGAGCAGGCACTGCCGAGCGAGTTGGGTGCAGCAGAAGGCGTCTTGGCAGCGGGCGTGCCGGGGCAGCTGATGGGCGTGCTGCTGGCCGAGCTGGCGTCAAAGGCATGGATGCTCCAGCTGGCGGGGTGGTCACTGGCTGACCTGGCAGGCAGCAGAACCACAGCAGGCTTGGCAGCGGCAGCGGTTGCTGCAGGGCTTGTGGAGGTCATGCCGCTGGCAACCGTCTGTCGGCGCATGGCATCTGCGGCAGGGTATAGGGTGCGTGCGGCAGCGAGAGGGGCGTGTTCAGAGGGAGGGTGCTTGCGAGCCAGCGGCCGGAGACGAGCGGACGGAGGGTGATTGCTCGCCGGTGCGCCACACTTGCCCAAGAGCGTTCCCATAGGGTGAGTGCATCCAGGACACAGCCCAACTGAGGTTCTTTCCAGCTCACCTGTGCTGCCCATCTCAGAGGTGCGGGAGGGGCCCAGGCGGGACGGCTTGCCGGCGGCAGCAGAGGACAGCGGGATGGTGCCCGGGGTGCTGGTGCGGCGGCGGTGCGCCATGCCGGCGTCTGCATGCGGGGTGGGCGGAGGCATGCATGTCGTCAGCAGCGCTGTTCGACTTCTCTAGCAGGGCATGCCGAGCTGAGCTCCTTGCCACGCACCTAGAACAGGGCTGCAGGGCTCGCTGAAGCGCGGCAGCGGCGACGGGGCGGGGGTGGCGGCGGCAAGCGCGCAGCCTGTCGTGGTCTGGCGGCGGTTCATTCTATCTGCGGGAGTTGAGAGGCGGAGTTGCAAGTCCTGTGAGCGGGCGTCACTGACGAGAAGGGACGCGGTGGCACTGCCACGATGGAGCGGGCCTTTTGCAGCCCCCTCACGCCTTGGAGAGCATCTGTTGCGGTGTATGCAGCCTCTCACCGTGCAATTAACAGGCGGGAGGCTTGCGGGGGAGCTCCACGCTGGAGCACGGGTGCTGAGCTGGGACACGGGGCCTTTATGAGGGTTGCGGGGGGTGCAGTGTGGCGTTTCGAAGCAAGGAATGCGTGTTGGAGCGCGCAGAAGCGAAGATAAGCGCGGTGACGCGTCGAGTGCACAGCACCACAGCACACCATGCTGCGCGCTCCGGTCCTGCACATGCCGATTCTGCAAATCTCCCATTCTCAGCCCTGATGGAAGGTGCGATTTACACGCTTGCAAGCGGAATCGGGAGGAAAAGGGCGTGTGGCAGCGGCAGGGCTGCACCGCAGCGGCGCACATCAGCACCGCCGCCGAGCACCGCGGCTCGCGCTCGCCAGTCCATCCCATTCTTGCCACGCATGCCAGCCTGCTGTTCATTTGCCAGCATGCGCAGCTGCAGCCGCTTAGATGAGGCCGGGCCAGATCCAGCACTTGTCGGCCCAGGGCACCCACTTGAGGGGGGCGGTGGCCAGGGTGGCCAGGAAGACGGGGGAGGCCCACCAGGCATCCCACACCACCCAGGAGTACCTGCCGGTGTGATACAGGGGGCAGGGATGCAAGGCTCTCAGTACGATAGAGGATGCAAGCACAGCAGAGCGGATGGCTGGCAGCATTTGGAAGCGGCATGCTGGAGTGGCGGCAGGAGGGCCTGGCCCGCCATCGCGCCAAGGCCACGCCTTGCAAGCCGGGCGTATCGTGCCTTGCCACTGCCTCCCAGCTAGCTCACCACAGGGGCACCAGCACCGCTGCCGTGACGCTGACAGGCACGAAGGCTTGGTAGAAGACGGTCAGGAGGAAGTCTGCAGGCGGAGGGAACAAAGCACTTGGTGCACAGTGAGGTCTCCCCATTCCCTCGGCTTCATGCAACCTACTCCAAGCAGGTGCTGCTGCTGCTGCTAACTGCTACTGCAACCACCACCCTGCTGCTGCTGCTGCTGCTGCTGCTGCTGCTGCTGCTGCTGCTGCACTGCAAGCAAGTCGCATCCCCGGTTTGCAGCATGGTGACAGCAGCCTCATGCCAGCATTGATACCGAAGGCAGCGACAACAGCCAGCACAGCAGCTCACATCCCACAAAGTGCGGCACTGCGGCCCAGACATCGGCCTCCTTGGGGTAGCGCCGGCTCCAGTGCCACAGCCGCTTGGTCTCCTCAGCAACAAAGGCGTTGTATCTGCAGGGAGGGGGTTGGTGCAGCAGAAAAGTGAGCACAGCCGGCACAGCTTGGTACGCGGGCAGTGCCCCACAGCAGGCGGCAGAGTCACTCACAGGCAGATGGTACCCAGCGGCAGGCGGCAGGTGGCAGGCGGCAGCGCACGACTCACAGCAGCAGCAGCTCGGCCCACTGCTTCTCAGCCCACGCCGCTGCGTCGTATAGCGGCTGCAGCTGGCGGCGCAGCGTGGCCAGCGCTGCCAGCACGGCTGCAATCGCAGGCACGTGGCTGCAGGGTGATGAGGTGGACAGCGTGCAACGCTAGGTTAGTTGAGCACATGTGCACATGGACAGTGCAGACGGGCTGGGACACAACAATTCACTGCCCAAACCACCGACCGGCACCACCCGATCGCCCGCCCTAGCCGCACCTCATGTGCTCCGCCCACTCCTTCACGGCAAACTTGAAGGCGCGCCAGCGCTGGATCATGCTGAGCGGCCGCGCCTTGGTCTTGGGAGCCTGCTGCACCGGCTCAGGGGCAGGCGGCTGTGCCTCGCCGCCTGCCCCGGCGGCCGCACCCGCTGCTGCCCTCGGCTGCAGCATGGGGCGGCCGCCCCCCTGCCCGCCGCTACACCGCTGCACGCTGCCGCTGCTGCCGCTGCTGCGCAACGAGACTGCATGCGACATGGGCAGCACAGAAGGATCAGCAGCAGCGAGGGCTTGGGCAAGTGGGGCGGCAATGGCTCAGCACAGGCTGTCAGCCTGCTACGCAGCTCCGCACCTGCACTGCTGCTGCCGGTGAGCGGCTGCTGCTGCTGGTTGCTGGCTGCCAGGCGCAGCATAGGCTGCGGCCGAGGGCAGTGCAGCACTGCTCGCGACGGCGGCGACGGCGCGCCGCCCGCCGCTGCCAGGCGGGGGCCGCCTGTAGCCGTGGCTAGGGCTTGCATCGTGCTGTGTGGCGGATGCCCTCTGTGTCTAGACGCCGCAGGGGCTGCTGGGGCTGCTAGCGGGTCGGGGCGGTAGCCGGGAGCTCGCTGGGCAGGACGGGAGCGAGGCGCTGACCCTTGAACGTGTTGCGAATGGTTGCCACAGTGCGATTACCACCAATGCATGGCCGCAGCTGCTGGCGCCGAGCCCATGTGGGGCGCTGCATGAAGCCGAGCAGGATTGAGGCGCCCAATGCGGCCTTGCCGGCCCTCTCGTCACGCTCTGCGACCACTGCGGAACGCTGCAGCACCCCTGCAAGCGTGCCCAGGCTCCCTTGGCAGCGACACCGCGGCGGCCAGCGCAGCGGAGCCACCCAACGCGGCGGCCCCAGATGCAGGCGGCAATGACTCTTGCAGCGGCGCCCGTGGCGTGCCGGTAAGCCCCGCATGCGGCCGCACTGCCCTGCTCACTCACAGGTCACTCCCACACCAGGGCTCCGCTCACCAGGGCTGCCCCCGCTGCTCCCCATCGCTTTGTGGCGCAGGCAGCAGCGGCTGCTGACGTCCAGGAGCGCCGGCCTGGCGCCCCTGCGCGGTGAGCGTCGGCGGCAGCGGCGGCGGCGCCGCCCAACGGCCCCGCCTGCAGCTATTTGTGGCCTGGCACAAAGGCCAGCCTGCATCCGCCTGCCTTGCACCAGCGCTGTACATCCAACAGATCGATCTGCACTGCTGCTGCACGCAGGCCTGCGTTCGCGCCCGGTGCGCCGTCCCGCAGTGGCGGTGCGTGCTCAGCTGGAGGATGCTTTGGCGGCGGCGGCAGACAGGTCCGACTGCTGGCGTGTGTGCTGCGCAAAGCCATGTGCAGCGCACTGGACGCTGAACAGCCAGCAGCCTTGCGTGGAGGCGCCTGGCTGAGTCATGGCATGCAATGCTGCTGCACTGTCGTGGAGAGCAGCAGTTGCCCATTGGCCGTTGGCTGCTGGCCAGAGCCGGTTGCCCAGCCTGCTGGACAACCTGCTGTCCACGATGGTGCAGTGTCACGGCCAAGAGGCGGCAACAGCTGCCCCCATGCTGCGTGCCGCTGCTGCAAGCATTGCACGCGGGTGCTGAAGCCCGCTCATGGTAGCCCTGCTGCTCCACTCCCCACCCTCACCTGCAGCGCTCCCTCCATGCTGGATTCCCTGGCGGCCCACCTGACCACTCAGCTGTTCTTCCTGGGGGACGCGGCGGAGCAGCTGGCGGGCGCTGCGGGCGGCAGCGACGCCGTGCAGGCTGTCGCCGATGCCGTGCAGGCCGTGGGCGATGCGCCGGTGCAGGTGCGGTTGAGGTGGCAGGGCGGCTGGCTGGCGCCGGGGCCGGTCACAGCGTTGCTGGGCGTGCCATGTGGCCTGCCATGGTGCTGTGCAGGCTGTGCGCTGCAGCCAGCCTCACTCTGGTCGTTGCCTGCCGCAGGCTGCGGCTGAGGCGGCCCCCAAGAACAGCGGCTTCTTTGGCGCGTTTGCGGGCGCGTTTGAGGCCTTCCTCAAGGTGCTGGACGACGGCCTGGAGAAGCTCCACGTGCCCTACAGGTGGGCTGGCGGGAACAGCATGCGTGCCGAGCATGTTTTCCATGTGCTGTGCTGCGGGTCTGCGACAGCGGCCTGGAAAAGCTCAACATTCCCCAGCAGCACGCACAGCATGTTGCGAGCAGCTCAACCATCACCTTGCATCCCATTCCCCTGCCTCGTGTCTGCGCTATTTGCTGCCGCAGCCGTGGCTGTGCCTCAACATCCTGCTCAGAAGCGCTGGACTCGCTGACCGTTCCGTCTGCTCTGCTCTGCCCTGCTCTCCCGCAGCTACGGCTTTGCCATCATCCTGCTGACGGTGCTGGTCAAGGTGGCCACCTACCCCCTCACCGCCAAGCAGGTGCGCCATGCAGCAGGGAAACGCTGTGCTGTTGCTGATGCACCGTCCGTGCCTCCTCACGAGTCGGTTGCTGCTCAGGGGCAGTGATCTGCCGGTACACCTGCCCGCTGCGCTGGGGTGCCATCTCTCTGGCCCCTCCTGCCTCTCTTGGCTGTCTGAACAGGCGGAGGCCTCTGAGCGTGCAGGCAGGCTGACCATGCAGCAGCAAACTGCAGAGCATGTGACGCTTCAGCACGCCCCGCCACCCGTCTGCTCCTCCGCCCGCAGGTGGAGTCGACGCTGAGCATGCAGGCGCTGCAGCCGCGGGTGAAGGCACTGCAGGCCAAGTACGCCGGTGACCAGGAGCGCCTGCAGGTGCGCGCTGCAGCTGCCGAGCTGCATGTGAACTGGGGCTGGCAAGCTGAGGCGCAGGCATCGGCTGCGGAGGAGGCAGACGCTGTGCCGCCGCAAGGCTGGCATGCTCTCTCACCTGGCCCCGTTCTGCCCACGCCAGGTCGACAACCCAGGCCAGCTGTACCAGGATGCCACGACGTGGTTATGCTACAATTTCACACCAGCTCACTCAGTCTGCCCCGTGTGCTTGGCTGTGCATTGCAGGTGGAGACGGCCAAGCTGTACCAGAACGCGGGCGTGAACCCGCTGGCCGGCTGCCTGCCCTCCCTGGCCACCATCCCCATCTTCATCGGACTGTACCGGTGCGTGGGGACTGGAAACCTTAACTTTATGTACTCTCAACTGATTCAGTGATGTCATGCTTGTGCGCTGCTGAGGTCGAGCCGTGAGGTCTGGCAAGCTGGCCACCAACCCCCGTCTGCATTGACCACTGTCGGCGCCCTGCGGCCGCTGCTGCTGCGCATGCACGCTGGTGGGCATCGGCCCGCTACGGGCGCTGATTTGCTTGCGTGAGCTGCTGCTCACCCTGCTGGCCCTAACACGCTCTGCCCCACCGCAGCGCGCTGTCCAATGTGGCGGACGAGGGCCTGCTGACCGAGGGCTTCTTCTGGATCCCCTCCCTGGCTGGGCCCACCACCGTCAACGTGAGCGTGCACGGGGCTTTTCCAACAGACGTGGCTGGCTTGCAGTTGAAGGCAGCCGCCGCCTGCCTGCCTGCTTGCACCCAGCCACTGGCACCCTGTCGGTGTTCTAAGGCAGGCGCAGTGGATTGGCACTCGATGTCGCCGTGCTGTGCCTTGCCATCCATGCCCTGCAGGGCGGCCTGGGCTGGCTGACCAGTTGGGAGAACGGCGCGCCGCAGCTGGGCTGGGCTGACACTGGAGCCTATCTGGTGCTCCCAATTCTGCTCATCGTCAGCCAGGTCAGCAGCCTGCGCTGCGACGTGCTGTGCTTGGCCGTGCCGTGCTGTGCCGTCTACCGGCTGCCTGGGGTGCCTGGGGTGCCATAGGGGCAGCACGGCAGGTGCCAAAGTCTTGCGTCCGGTCCATCTCTGCGTTGCTGCCTTTTGGCTTATCAACCAGTGCCTTCAGCCACTCCGCCATTCATCGACCGCCCTCCCTGCCACCCCCTGCCTCCTCTGCAGTTCATCTCCCAGAAGGTCATCTCCCCGCCCCAGAGCAACGACCCGCAGCAGCAGCAGACGCAGGCCATCCTCAAGTTCCTGCCCCTCATGATCGGTGGGTGGCGTGCCCTGTGCTGTGCCGCGCTGTGCCGCGCAGTGCCGCGCTGTGCTGTGCTGTGTGGCGCAGTGCTTTGCTGTGCCATGCTGCTCGCTCCTCGCTGAGCTGAATGCACTCTGCTGTGCTCCGATTCGAGCCACTGTGCGCCAGCGCCCTGGGCAATGCTGGCACACGCATTCTTCCTCCAATGCTTGATGCACATCCCCATGCCCGCAGGCTACTTCTCGCTCAACGTGCCCTCCGGCCTCACCCTCTACTGGTTTGCCAACAACCTGATCACCACCGCGCAGCAGGTGGGCTGCTGTCAAGCTGCGGCTGCCGGACGGTGCAGGCGCTGCAGCCTGGCTGGCTGTGTGTGAAGGTGCATGCATGCGATTGGCCTGCCGTGGCTGGCTCGCGCTGCGCTGCCCTGACTTTCCTTAACGCCGCTTTCCACCCCGCACACTGCAGCTGTACCTGCGCAACAAGTTTGGCGCGCTGCAGGGCGCGGCGGCGGGCGGTGCCGGCGACTCCGCCTCCACCGCTGTCATCGATGTGCAGGCCGAGGAGAAGAAGCCCAGCGGTGAGTGCACTCTCTAGATTTCGCTACTCACTAGATTTCGCAAGGCTTTTGTGTGCTCCTCTGGCGTCTGGTTTGGCTTGCTTGTGCTGAACGATCCTGTACACAAGCAGGTGGGCCCGCCGCTCATGTGCATCCACAGCCGCACCGCTCGCAAGCGCGCCCTCGGGGGCCCGCCGCCATGCAGCACTTGGCGCGGCGCTGGGCGACTTGCCACAGCAGGCCGTCCCCTTGTCTACCCCAGCGCGGCCTCTGCCTCGGCAGGGCTGCACTGGGTGGCAGGGGGCGGCGGGCCGCCTGGAACCCTGCCCTGCCCCTGCCCCGCAAGGGACAGGCTGCCGTGGCTGGGCGGTTTTCGCGCTGCGCCCACACCCGCGCATGCATCCCTCACGTTGACTGCACTTATGCCTGCACTCCTCTCAGCGCTGCTGCTTCCGCCATCCTACTTGCGCCCACACACTCTACCCCACACCACTCCACCTCGCACCCTGTGCCCTCCTGTCCAGCACTGGCAAGAAGCTAAGCGGGAGGCACAATCATGCTGCCAGCCATCAGTCAGTTACTCCTTTCTCACCCCGCAAGGTGTCCTGCTGCCCTCCCCCGCTCTCCTGGTGGCACAGGCAAGGAGCTCAACGCACGGCGCAGCGCCAAGCAGGTGGAGGCGGCTGCGGCCCCCACCCCCTCCACCTCCGCCCCCGCCGCTCCTAGCAGCGGCCGTGGCGAGAAGTTCCGGGCTATCAAGGCGCGCGAGGCGGCCGCCCGGGCAGCCAATCAGGTGGGAGCGGGCTGCCGTTTGTGCATTGCCTTGCTGCTTTTTGCCAAGTTGTGGGTTTATTTGCCCTCGTTGGCACAGCTTGTTTGGCTGGCATCACGGTTCGAGCGCCGCTGTTGGGGCTACGTTGCGCGTCGCATCAGCAGCTGTGCGCCTGCGTTCAGGAGTGATGCACCGCACAAGCACGCCTGCACACGCCGCTTGGTTTGCTGCCCGCCTGTGCACAGGCGTCTGCTGGGGGTGCTGCTGTGGCAGCGGCGCCGCCCCAGCCGGAGCGGGGAGCAAAGTTCCGGGCTTTGAAAGCAAAGGAGGCTGCAGCCAAGGCGGAGCAGGTAGCTCGGTGCCTCTAGTGCTGTGTGGCGTACGCACGGTTTGCAGTGCACTTGCCTGACAGGTGCTGCCCACTTCTGCAATGTGCCGCTGGGCACCCCGCAGGCAGCGCGAGCTCTGGCTGGTGCCCGCAGTTGCACCTGCTGCAGCTCCCCAGCAACGCCCTGAGGCTAAAACAACTGTGCACCCGATGCACAAGCACCCACCTGTCCCATCTTTGCCCTCCCGCCCCTCCCGCAGGCCGGCAGCAGCGGCAACGGCGCGGCGCCCGCTGCGGCGCAGGCACAGGCTGAGCCTGCCGCCGCAGCCGTGGCGGTAGTGGAGGCGGAGGTTGTGGAGCCTGCGGCAGCCGAGGCGCAGCCCGCGGAGGAGCAGCAGCAGCAGCACCAGCAGGCGCCGCCTGCACCCAGCAGCAGCAGCAGCAGCCCCTCGTCTGGCGGCAAGGGCGGGAAGAAGAAGGGCGGCAAGCGCAAGTAAGCGGCTGCTGTGTGTGGCAAGCCGGTTGGCGCACCTCCAGCGCCCATGCCCTTGGAAAGAACACCTCCATACTTTGATTCGAGCCTTGCAAGGATGACGCGACCCGCCGCACAACTGTCATTCAAGTGCCAACCGGTCCGCTGGCACCCTCTCACTGCCTCCCTTGCTTCTCTGTTCTCGGCCTCGTGTTGATGTCCACCTGTCTTCCCCCTGTCCACTTCTGCACCCACCTTGCTTCATGCAACCCGTACCTCCTCCTGCTTTGCTCAACACATTTTGGCTTGCAAGCGTGTGACGTGGAAGTGTAAGAGAAGGGCAGCAGTTGGGTGGCATGACGCAGCGAGGGGGGTGTGGGGCGCAAACAGGTCCTAATCCACGTGCATCATTGCCTGGCCAGCTGAATGCTGCACAAGCAGGTCCAGGTTGGTAGTAAAGCATGCACTGCTGGCTAGCAGCGCCGCGGTGGAATCCTGCCCAGGATGCCGCAGCCCCAGCCCCTTTTATGGGCGGTACATACAACGCCGCCCAGCTATCTGCGGCCAGCACCGCCAGCGGGGGCGCAAAGCGAGCCTGCCCTTCGGAGTCTGCTCCGCGCAGAGTGCTGCCAGGACCCCGTACCGGGAGCCAGCCAAGCACAAGCATAAGGGGGTATGAGCTGCATGGAGCGCCCCATAAAACAAGGCAGGGACAGCGAGGGCAGGGGGCAGCGGCGACACAGAGCGGGGCGCCAGATGTGAAGGAGAGCGACAAGCATCAGGCAGCAGCAGGGCGGCGGCATCCTCCCCAAGCCCCAACCCCCACAGTGCCGCCCAACCGCAAGCAGTCAGCCGAGAAAGCGGGGGAGCAAGGCAAGCCTGCTTTTCGGAGGCCCAGCATCTGCGCAGGCTAGTTGGTTGCTGTGCTGGGGGCGCAGCAAGTCGCAGTCAGGCGAGGTGCCCCATCATGAGAAGGCAGAGGGCTGTAACTGGCGGCCCGGCAACCACCACTAGGGTGGCTAGGGCATGGGCGCACCTCGGTCTTACAGGGGCTTACAGGCCCCCCCGGCCACACCGGAGGCACCTGGAGAGCGGCAGACTGGCTGACTGACTGGGGTTACAGAGGCTGGGCCTGGTCCACAGGCTTG
>VIYQ01006022.1:0-15318 GCA_009928355.1 Chlorella sp. CH2018 | reverse complement strand
GGCGGGCGGGCGGGCAGGCAGGCTGGCTGGCAGGGTCATTTCGAACATGCTGCTGCGCATGGCAGGTGCAGGAGCACTGGGCGGCCTTGAGCATGGCGTGCTCGGTGGCTTCTCTGGCACAGTGACGCAGTGGTTGAGCGGCTGCCCAGTGAGTCGGTGGGTTTGCTGGTTCCCCTCACCGCTCGTCCATCTCGTAATTGTGGGAGCCCTCGCCCCACCACACGTCCTGCTCGCTCAGCGGTTCCCGCACAATGCGCTTGTCCTTGGGGCTGCGGAGTGCGGCGAGGCAACAGGAAAGGGCAGGCATGGAGCAGGGACGACGCGTAAAGCGCCACTGCCGCCGCGCAGCCGCAGCTGCCCCTCCTCAAGTCCAGTTTGGTGCAGCGGGATGCTGCAATGAAGCTCGACAGATCCCGAGGCGTCAATGCGCAACAATGTCCCGGGGATTCTGACATCACCTGCGGCCGGTCTTCGCGCCGGAAATGGTGGCCAGCGCGCCGCCCGCCACAATGTGGCTGCTGGGCTCGTACTGCAGTGCCTGCGGCAACAGCCAAATGGTGGCCACAGCAGCTGTAGTGAGTGCATGCGACGGGCCACGCTGCCCAGAGGGGCAAGCTGGAGACTGCAGCAGACTTCAAGGTGGCCCTGGGACACCTCCAATACTCCATCCCTCACGTCTGGCGACTCCAACAAGGCAGTGGCATCCACAGCTTCACCCTACTTCCGGCGCGTCACTTGCCTTTTCATACAGCTCCGCTGGCGACAGGTTGTGGTACACCACCACGGGCTTGAGCCCAGCGTCTGACATGGCCTGCTCCGGAATGAGTAGCCAGCAGGGTGCAGCGGTGGTCGGGCGGCTGTTGCACACATGACTGCGGGCAGCCCGCAGCCAACGCGAGGCACACGGCAGCTGGTGATGTGCAGCCCACCAATCACAAGGCAGGCGCCCACACCATAGCGCCACTGCGTCACCTTGACAAAGCCGCTGGTCCGATCTGCCGTGGTGCGTGGGCTGCCGGGCGCGTATTCCCGGCTCCCCTCGCCCCATATCACGCGGGGTCCCGCCTGCACACAGAGGCCCAGCAGCAGAGGCGACAGGCAGGGGCAGTCATGGATGGCAGCAGCAAGCATGCTGCAGGTGGCAGGCCAGGGCCGTGCACACATCAGTGTGTCTGCAGCAGCAACTGCAAGATACGCTGCCAGCCATCACATGGCATCGTCATGGGGCTTGCTCATCACACCACAAACACATGCCATGGCAGCACATACCACATCATGCGTGCGCACGCACCCGACGGGTTCGTGACGCTAGCGTCTGCGACAGCGAGGCCGCCCGCTCGTCGGCAGCCGTCGCATCACGCTCCGTCCGCGCTTTCTGCAGCGCACGCAGCTCATGTATGTTGCTGGCGCGCGGTGGGTGCGCGGCATCTGACACTAGCTGCCTGCGTGTGGGCGGACGCAGGGAGAGGGAGGGAGGGGCATGTGAGGAGCGCATGGTGGGCATGGAGCGGCCGCGCCAGCGGCAGCAGCAGCATATCTGCATTGCATCTGATAGTTCTCAACAGACAGTCTTTTGCGATCTGGGTCCCAGTGCACAGCCAAGGCGTGGGGTGGGCGCCTGCAGTAAAGCCTGCAGTGCAAGAGGCAGGCTGTCGTGGCTTCCAAGCTGACGGGCGGCTGCCAGCAACAGAGGCGCACCTCAGCCCCCTGGCGCCGCTGTCACCGCTGCTGCTACTGGCGGATGCCGGCTCCAGCCGCAGCCGCGACAGGGGCGGCCTGCAGCAGGGCAACGCGGATGATGAGTCAGGACGAGCCAGCTGGTGGCGGCGGCAGCGGCGGCGGGGACGGCCCATGTCGTCGCAGCGCCCGGCGTCATGCCCACGACACTCACAAGCCGTTCTCCATATTGACAGCGACCCGGGGGGCGCCAGCGCTGCCAGCAGGAAGGTCGGTGGGCCTGCCCTCGCTTTGCGCTGGACTCCGGCTGCTGTCTATTCGGCACGAAACTCGGGCAGCCACAGGCAGATGATCGGCAGCAAAGGAACGCCGGCACGGGCATGCAAGCCGCGCAGCAGACAACTCACGGCCCTGGGAAGCGCCGCAGCAGGGCCACCCATGCTGGTGCCGACTCGCCAGCTCCGTGTGACGTGTTTGCAATCAGACGGGGGCATCGAGAGCTCCTCCAAGCGCCGCTCGACTTGTGCTTGCCCTGCCAAGCGCCTGGCTGCGCGTCTAGGTCCCGGCACTCCACCTCCGACACGCTCAGGGAGTGCCGCACGGCGCACCACCGGCTGCCGCCTGGCCGCCAGACCACAAACCCTCGCCGCCGCTGGCACCAGCGATGGTGCTCCTGCTGCCGCTGCTCACCTGGGGCGGCGTGGCCAGCTGCTCGCTGGGCGCGCTGCTTGCACTGGTGGGCGTGGCCAAGGGACGCCAAGCCCGCCAGCTGAGCACCGCGGTGCAGGTGGACAGCCTGGCAGGTGCGGGGAGCGGCGCGCGGTGCCTGCTGGTGCGCTGCCGCCGAGCCGCAGCATAGCAAACCTGTTTGCCCTGCCCCCATGATTGAACGCCGCCGTGTGGATGCTCACGCGCAGAGCTGAAGCAGCTGTGGGCGCTGGTGCCCATCCTGATTGCGGTGACGGGGCGCGTGCTGGCGCCCAAGCCCTACCGCTGCGAGATGTCGGAGAACGAAGCCGCTATTGTCGAGGTGCGGGCAGGGTGGGGCGGGCGAGGGCGGGTGCTCGAGGCAGGCCCTGCCGGCATTTGCAGGGGAAGGGGCTGCCCCTGTGTGAGCTGTGGCCGCTCCATTGCCTGCAGGTCTCCAGGACCCTGCTGCACCCCGCACACCTCGCCTCGGGCATGCACTGCTGCCGACTGCCCTGCTCCAACCTGCCCGGCCCTGCCCGGCCTGCAGATGCGGGAAGAGAAGAAGAGTGAGCGGCGGGCGGGCGGCAATGCATGGGTGGCTGACTCGCAGCTGCTTCGAGAAACAGTCAAGGAGGCGGCCTGGGCGCTCGGGGACGGCAGGTGGGCCGCCAGGCGTGGGGAGGCAGGTTGGGTTGGGCAGATGGGCTGGCAGGGATAGCTGCTCTGGTGCGCTGCGCTGTGTGCTCCCCCTGCCAATGCCGCACTGCTTGCCCTCCTGTTGTGCAGCAAGGGCGAGCTGCCTGTGGAGGGCGGCCGCTTTGCAGATGGCGACTACCTGCAGATGTCGGGCGACCGCCTGTGCGTGGCGAGCTGCCCTTGGGAGCAGCCTGACAGCCTGCTGGAGTTGAGCACTGCTGGGTGCAGGTTGACGCTGCGTTGTGGGCACTGGCGCTGCCTGCCTTGCCACAGCTCATCTCCTGCTGCATGTGCGCTGCTCCCCTTTCGTCGGCCGCAGCATTCCAGACAACTCGCCGCAGCTGGTTCGCATCGCTGATGGGCTGATCGGTTCGCGGTCAATTGGTGTGCGACAGGTGGGCACAGCTGAGCAGCAGGAGTGGGTGCATGTGGGTCGTGGCGGTAGGAGAGCAAACTGGCTGACAAGATGCACGAAGCTGTGCCCTGCCGGGGGCTGGGGTGCTTGCTGTGCCATCCACATGCCTGTGCATCCCCTGTGCGCCTGCTCCCATGCAGGTGGAGCGCATGCTGCCAGTGGGCACCGTCCTCACTGCTGTGGGGGAGCTGGACACAGCAGTGGAGCACCCCTCTGAGTTCAAGGTGGGGTGGGCAGGGGAGGACCACTGGGGCAGCACGTTGTCGAGCTGCCGCGAACCCGATTCTCCTGTCGGCTTCACGGCAGCGGTTTCCGCGAAGCATTGGGATTCTTGCCTCCGGCTCATACCACCATCCTCTGTGCTTGCTGCATCCCATCGGCGGCAGGGTGCGGTTCGGCGGGGCGGCAAGATGCTGGTGCTGCGCCAGCCGCGAGACGGGCCTTTCCTGCTCAGCCGCCAGCCGCTGCCAGAGGTCATTGCTTCCTTGCAAGCCTCCTCTGTGGCCTGCCAGCAGTGGGCGACAGCCTTCTCAGCCCTGGGGGCCACCATGCTTGTGGCAGCGGCCGCCCAGAAAGCGGCCATCTGGCTGCGCCAGCGCCGCATGCGGCAGCGCATCGAAAAGGCGCTGCGTGAGCGGCGGGCTGCCGCTGCGGCGGGCGGCGGGGGCGAGGCGGGGGCCACTGCTGGGCAGCAGCCTGCCCCCGTCGAGGGAGGGCAAGGTGCGGCTGAGGGGGCAGAAGATGATGGCGGCATTGCTCGGGGGCTGTGCGTCATTTGCTTCGACCGCCAGCCAGACGTGGTGTTCCCTGCCTGCGGCCACATGTGCGCGTGTGCGCGCTGCGGGGGCGGGCTGCAGCGCTGCCCCATCTGCCGCTCGCGCGGCCGCCCCATCCGTGTGTTCACGCCCTAGCGTGAGGCACTGCTCCATGCCCATGCCTTGGACTGTACATTCACGTAGCTTGTTGCAATCGGCCCCCTGTACATTAGCCCCTGTAATATCCTTCGAGATACGCTTTCTATTGTGCACGCATCACCAGCCGGGCAAGGTGGCACATTTGTGGACAAGGCCGATGGGGGCAGCGCAGCAGGCAGCGGCGGTGGAGGTTGCGGCCACCTACCGGTATAGCCAGACTGCTAGTGCTTGCCTCCAGGCACTCCATGCATTCCTGCTGCTTGCACTCGACGCTCACCAACCCTGCCAACCCTCCCACTGGTGATGCCCTCGCCTGCCCGTAAACCAGCTGGGCGATGGCTGGGCGGCAGCATGCCCAGCAGCAACCTGCCGAACGCCACGCTGCAAGCCTCCAGCCTGCCCAGGCCCCTTTGCAGTTGAGCGATCGGGCCACTATGCAGTGCACAGCGGCTGCCGCCCGCGCGCAGGTGGCTGGCAGCGCCACCTCGCAGCACCTCACGGGCGGCTCCCTGCGGCAGGCGGTGCCCCGGCAGCATCAGCAGCAGCGTGCCGCGCGGCAAATGAGCGTGCAGGCCACCGCAGCGCCGGAGAAGCCGCGGCTACAGCGGCCGGACTCCACAGGCGCGTGATCCATGCGGGCCGGGGAGGGCTGGAGAACCATTGGGTGGCTGCCAGGCCCTGCGCCTCGCGCCCCTTCTTCCATGTCCAGCCCATGTCGTCCCGTCCAGAGGGCAGCAGTCCTTTCGCAGCCCTGCTGGCCTCCTAGGCATAGAGCCGCAGCTATTGCAGCAGCGACTGCACCGCTGGGGGCATGGTCGCCGCTGCCGCCACCATCGCCGCCACTGGCCGCCCCATTGCCGCTGTCACCGGTTTCAGCAGCTTACATGCCCCCCTGCGCTCTGGCCCCTCTGCTGCAGGGCGGTTCGGCAAGTACGGCGGGTGAGCACCTGGCGAAGCGGGGTAGCCTGGTGGCTTTCCCCCACGCTGCTGCTGCTGCTGCTGCTGCTGCTGGCCTGCCGCTGCATGGCATACTGTTACCATGCTTGTGCAAACGTGACGCTTCACACTGTCTGCGCGTGGCTGGATGTGCACCAGCGCGTCCACACCCCACACCGCCGTGTATGATGTCGTTGGTTGTGCGGCCTCATCCCTCCGCAGCAAGTACGTGCCGGAGACGCTGATTGTGGCGCTCCAGGAGCTGGAGGACGCGTATGCAGAGGCCAGCAAGGACCCCGCCTTCCTGGTGCGCTTGTGCCTCTCACTTTGCAGCGGCAGGGCAGCTTTTGCAGCAGCAGGGCAGCAGCAAAGCAATGTTCTCTGATGTCATCTGGGTCAGGCTGTTGCCTGCTTGCCTTGGGCAGCTGCCGGCGCTGGGGCTAGTGCTGCGCATGCCGCCGATTGGTTCACATGCTGGCGGCATGGTCACTCCACGCACATGCTCCTGTGCTTCCTCACAGGCTGAGCTGGACGCGCTGCTGAAGGACTATGTGGGCCGCCCCTCCCCGCTGTACCATGCCGACCGGCTGAGCGAGCACTACCGCAGGTGCACAGGGGCGCAGCACGGGGGGGCTCCACCCTGCCCATGCCACTTGCTGCTGCTGGTGGTGCACACTGCGTGGGCTGGTGCTCATGCAGGGAACTGTTGCAGCTCAAGAGCTTGGGCTGCCGCAGCTGTAGGAAGCGCTACGCCGCGGCATGCGTCCCACGCCTCGCTGCAGCCGCCTGCTCCCTGCCCCGCTCTGCGCTTGGCTGGCCGGGCGGCTACTGAGGGCGGCTCCCATCCTTGCACCACTCTGCTCTCTGCCGCCTGCTTGTGCTGAGCAGGCTACTACTCACTCCACCACATGCGTTTGTTCCTGCAGGCCCGACGGCTCCCGCCCCGAGATCTACCTGAAGCGCGAGGACCTGAACCACACTGGCGCGCACAAGATCAACAACTCCCTGGGCCAGGTAGGTGGGGCCGCTGGGGCTGGCGGGCGGGGTTGAATGGCCTCCCTCCTTGTTAGGATGAGCGCGGCATCCATCAACCAGCAACTCCTGGAGGCTGATTGGTCCTCCCCTCCCTGCGCCACGTACCCCTGCAGGCCCTGCTGTGCAAGCGCATGGGCAAGAAGCGCATCATCGCGGAGACAGGGGCGGGCCAGCATGGCGTGGCCACCGTGAGCCTGCCTGCCTGCTGCTGTCGCTTTGCAGCCTAGGCAGCTGTGGCAGCTGTGGCATTGCCGGTGACGATGACTGGTAGCAGGCTTGCCCGCCATGGAAGGCAGCCCATACCCGGAAGCACGTTCCGGCAGTGGTCGCCACAGTTTTGTGTTTGTTGCAAGTGCACCCCGCCTCACCGTGCCTCCGCGCCTGCGCCATTTGCAGGCCACGGTGTGCGCGCGCGCGGGCCTGGAGTGCGTGGTGTACATGGGTGAGAAGGACATGGAGCGCCAGGCGCTCAACGTGTTCCGCATGCGCCTGCTGGGCGCCGAGGTGAGCCCTGCGGGGCGGGGCGGGTGTACAAGGCAGGGCGCTGGGCAGGCCATCTTGTGCGTCGTGTTGTCGCCGGGTGCCAGGCTTCACCGCTGCCTGCTGTGGCGGCCAGCACTGCACCAGGAGGGCAGCAGCAGACAGCAGCTGCAGCAGCGGGAGCTTTTCAGGACCCCCGATGTGCTGCCATCCCAGCTCACCTTGGACGAGGGTTGCCCCTCTTGCTGTGCCCGCAGGTGCGCCCCGTGACCAGCGGCACGCGCACTCTCAAGGACGCGACCAGCGAGGCCATCCGTGACTGGGTGACCAACGTGGAGACCACGCACTACATCCTGGGCTCGGTGGCGGGCCCCCACCCCTTCCCCATGATGGTGCGCGCGCTGTTGCAGGACTGCGGTTTGTGGTCAGCGGGCAGGAAGCAGGGTGGCGGCCGGGGCCTTCAAGCGGGCCACATTACTCCTTCCCTGCCCCTGTGTGCTGCTTGCGCTCTGAGCATGGGCCCTTTTTCCTCCACATGGCTGCAGGTGCGCGACTTCCATGCGTGCATCGGCCGCGAGACGCGGCGGCAGGCACAGGAGCAGTGGGGTGCGCGCCTGGGGTGGGGCACACGCTTATCGTTTGCACGACTGAAGCTAATCCGCTGGCATGCCTGTCGCTGCTGCCTCTCCTGGATGGTCGGCATGCCCGCTGCTGACGCTGCTGCTGGCGTCTGACAGCCGGTTGGCCTGCTGGTGCTGCCCCTGCAGGCGGCAAGCCCGACATCCTGGTTGCCTGCGTGGGCGGCGGCTCCAATGCTATGGGCCTGTTCCACGAGTTTGTGGATGATGAGGATGTGCGCATGATTGGCGTGGAAGCGGGTGAGCTGCAGCTGCTGGGGGCTGGTAGTAAGGGGGTGTGGTCATGAGCGGCGTGAAGCGGGTGAGCTGCAGCTGCGGGGGGCTCTTGCAGGGCTGGCTTTGAGAAGGCAGTGCTTAGGGCAGCGCAGGGTTGGCATGGAGGCAGTGAGAACCGGGCTGAGAACTGGGTTTGCAGGGGCAGGCATGGCTGGTGGGAACAGCAGCGTGTTGGTGTTCTGGTGCGATGTGTTTTTCTGTCTGGCTGAGGCTGCGTCTGATGTTTGAGCACGGTGCCCCCGCCCAACCCCCGCTGCGCAGGCGGCGAGGGCGTGAACACGCCTAAGCACGCGGCCACCATGACCCTGGGCAAGCCGGGCGTGCTGCACGGCTCCTACAGCCTGCTCATCCAGGACGAGGAGGGCCAGGTGGTGGACCCGCACTCCATCTCTGCAGGGTGAGGACTGGCTGCCGGTCTGAGCTGTTGAACAGCCTTTTTGTTGGGAACGTTGTGTCAAGGAGGGGCAGGTGGTGGACCCGCACTTCATCTCCACGGGGTGAGAGCAGGGGGTGCATTTTGCAGGGCGCAATCAACAGCAGGCCGTACCGGGGAGGCTGGCGAGGGTGGGCACCTCTCGACGGCGAGAGTGCGCACCTCTCATCGCTCCTGCCGCAAAAAAAACAAAAACACCCAGCTTCCCACGTGAACAGCCCACCCACTCCACCCCTACCCCGTTCTGTTGCAGCCTGGACTACCCCGGCGTGGGCCCCGAGCACTCCTTCCTCAAGGACATTGGGCGGGCAGAGTACCACGCGGTCACGGGTGCGCAGCCGCTGCTGCCTCCATGCCTGCTGTATGGCCCTGCCTGCCCCTGCCTCAGCGAGTGCGAGGCATCCGCAGGCCAGCTTATGCCAGCCACCAGCTGCAGCAGCGGCTTGTGAAGGCGGCGCCCAGGCAGCCTACGGGCTCCGTGCATGCCCTCCCCTGCCCACCCGGGCCCTCACTTCCCCTCCCTCTCCGCCGCCTCTCTCTGCCTCCCGCAGACGACGAGGCCCTGGGCGCCTTCCAGCTGGTGTCCCGCCTGGAGGGCATCATCCCCGCACTGGAGACCTCCCACGCCCTGGCCTTCCTGGATAAGCTGGCCCCCACTGTGCCCGACGGCACCCGCATCGTCCTCAACTGCAGCGGCCGCGGTGACAAGGATGTGACGGTGCGCTGCGGGTGTTGTCTGGTGGGGCGGTGAGAGCGGCGGCATGCTAGCACAGGGCTCTTTCGTCGGGTTTGCATCAGGAGTTTTGAATAGCCGAGTTGCCGAGTGAGGCTACAGGAGTGCGGTTCGCTCTCGACTCCTTCTCTCTCCCCTCCCCTCTCCCCTTGCTCCCCCAGAATGCGGCCAAGTACCTGCCGCACCTTGCGGGCGGCAAGGACGTGTCCCTCTGAGATGCTCAGCCTCCTGACACCCCCACCTAGCCGCTCTACTCCCGCTCTTTTCCAAGCCCACCATGCCAGCCGCCTTGTGACTTGCGTGCGCGCATTCGCGCACCCGCCCTGTGTAGCACCGCCGCGCTGGCTTGCAATCCCCTTCTGCTCGCTCCCAGTTGCCTTTCATGTCCATGCACACACATTTGTGTGCCGCAGTAACATAAGTCATGTGCGAGGGTGCACCCGTGTCCAGTCTGGCATTTGGCGTATTGAAGGCAGGCACGCACCTTAGTACTTAGTACAGAGCCGCCCTGGCAAGCAGGTGACCAAACCAGGTGGTGCCCTGGGCCCCCTCCTCTTCCACCGCCTCGTCCGCCCCGCCGGCTGTGCCCGTGCCGCCCCGCTGCGCGCCTTCCAGCTCGTTGCTTCCAGCCGCCACGTCAGTGCGCTGTGCGGGGGCCAGGCACCACTCAGACCAGGCGCAGCTCAGGTGCTCTAGTCGCAGGGAGGCGGCTGGGACCAGGTCAGTCTCCAGAGCCGTCCTCAGGGGCAGCAGCCGCGCTGCTGCCGCCGCTGCGATTGGAGGGGAGCAGGCCGATGCGGTGGGTTGGAGGCAGGCTGCAGGTGTGGTTGCGCCTTTGAGCAAGCTGCTGCACAACAGCGTTGCATTGCACCCTGCACATCCAACGCTCAACCAGCTGGCGCACCTGTGTCCTCCAGCGGGCAGCCTGCAGGGGCAGCAGCACATCCACTCTTCTCTGCACGAGGGCTGCCCGCCAACAGAAATCCAGGAGAGAATGCCCTAGGCAGTAGGCAGCAACCCATGCCTGCCACTGGCGGCATGGGCGGCCATTAGCGGCGGACGCCATGGGCCATTCGAGCGTTCACCCACGGCCTTCCTGCCCTTCTGCCTTGGGGCAACTTGCTGAACTACACATCATTGCATGCTTACATGGGCAGCTGTAGCAACTGCATCAAGGGCAACTGCGCATCACATGCCTGCCCCTGTCTTTGTGGCAGCCAGGTCGAAATCGTCAGGGGCGGCAGCCGCCACCCAGTCTGCAAAGCGCTGCTTGCTGGCCAGGTCGCCCATCAGCTCGTAGATGGAAGCCAGGTTGGTGACGACGGGCTCCTGAAGGAGGACGGAATAGGAGGGCAGAGCGGTGTGGAGAACAGGTGCGGTATTCGTTGGACAGTGCGGGCAGGGGGCGGCGTGCGGGAGTTGCGTTCCATGGCAGCGGGCATGGCATCATGTTGAGCATTTGCCACTGTTCTTTGCATGAGTCATGCACATGCGCTGAAGCAGGCTGCTCGCCCTCATGCACAGCTCATCCCACAGGGAGCTGCCATCAAACCTGCCTGCATGAGCGTGGCGGGGGCCTGCTGGAATGCGTGCTCCAGCACCGCGGCTGCCTGGCCCAGGTGGTTGGAGTAAATTAGTGCCAGCGCCTGATGGTGGGTGAGGAGCAGCAAGCACTGGGGCTGTGAGAGATGTGTGCCTTGCAAATGCATGCTGTGCCGTTTCATTGGACTGCCTCCAGACTTGCAGGCTGCCAACAGCCCTGCATGCATGCCAGCGAGTGTCACAGCAAACGGCGCTACCGACTGCGCACCTGGTTGCTAGCTGCGGCTGCATCGGTGGGATCTGCCGCCGCTGCCGCAGCAAACTCCTTGGCGGCGCCTGTCATCGCCAAACGGAGGGCAGTGCCAGGAGAGCATGAGGTGGGGCAAACACGTGTGAAATGCAGGAGCGCGGGCATGCATGCACGGCAGGGCTGCCTTCATGCCAATGCACAGCATGCCTGCTGACGAATGGCTGCATACAGCCGTCCATCAAGCCCCTACCTCGGTAGTCGTGCTGCAGAAAGGCCAGCAGCCCGCGGTTGCGATGCTGCAGCGCCTGCTGCCGCCGATGATCCGCGCCTGGCTGCCCCGCCGCTGCCGCTCCTGCCTCCCCACTCGCCGTCAGCAGCTGCTCGGCCAGTCGAAGCGAGTGCTGTGCTGCTGTGAGGTCGCCCAGCTGTGCCTGCACCGCCCCTGCCTCCGTCCATGCCTCTGCATCGCTGCCATCCCGCCGCAGCAGCTCGTTCAGCAGCGCCAGCGCAGAGGTGTAGTGGCGCAGCTGGCTGTGCCGGCTGGCCAGCAGGAGGGAGAGGCCCCGGTGCCGCTGCCGCCACAGCGCATGCCCCACTGCTGCTGTGCCAGGCGAGCTGCCTCCCCCTGGTACTGCCGCTGCTGCTGCAGAGTCTGCGTCTGGAGCTGCAGCGCTGGCCTCCTGCCCAGCACACCAGTGCAGCAGCGTGTGCAGGCGGTCCAAGCTCTCCTGCTGGCGCCCCAGCCGCCACGGCAGCTCGGCTCGCAGCATGCGCAGCGCAAAGGGCACCAGAGATGGGTGGCCCTGCAGGGTGGCAAGCACAGGGCAGAGCCACAGGCATGTTGCTGAGCCCGGAACGGCGCCCACCCTGCTGCCCCAGTCGATGCGCCATTTCCACTCAGCTTGAGCGGCGAGTTGGTATGCCACGCCATCACCTGCTCTGCACCAACACTCTCCCCTCCCACCCACCTGCGCGCGGCTGCCCAGGAAGGCAGGGTCCTCTAGCGACCCGAGCTTGGCCATCTCGGACGCAGCATCCTCAGCCATGCCCAGCTTCAGCAGCGCAAGGATGGTCCAGGTGCCCACACGCAGCGCCGTGGCCGTGTTGGCGGCCGTCGTCGCTCGAGCCCGTTGCACCACCTCGCGCCAGCGGCCCTGCCAGTGGAGGGCGGGAGTGATGCAGGAGGGTGGCAAAATGGCAACAGGGAGATGGCGGCGGCAGTGGCGGCGGCGGCAAGAGGATGGGAGCGGACCTGCAGCGCAAGCGCTTGGATGCCTTCTACGCCATCAGGCACGCGCCCTGTGCGCAGCTCTGGCGGCGGCGCGGCCCAGGGCAGCTGCTGCGACAGCGGGTGCAGCGGGTGGGCCATGGCGCCGGCTGCCGGTGCTTTGGATCACTTTGTGTGTGCTAGCAGCAGCTGTGGGCCACGATCGTGAGCTCCGCCGCTGCATGGGGCGAAATGCGCGCCGTCAAAATGCGAGTCGGCCGCCCTGTTGCCCTCTGCGGCCAGTTTCAGACGCTGCATCGTGATCGAAAGCTTTGAGCAGCAGCTCCGCACCTTCCCCGGCAGCCAGCGACAGCGGCCGAAACTCGGGGTGCGCAGAAAGCTTTCTGCAGCGGCCACAAACGCCCCTGGTGGCTCCCAACTCAATCGGCATTCACATCAGCCTCCATCGCCTCCCAGCTGCCTGCCGCCGCTCAGCGCCGGCGCCGCTCCCGCCCCGCAGGCACCACCATGCCGGCGGCCACCTCTGCGCGCCAGCCCTCGCCGGCGGACGCCTGGTGGGAGGAGTGCAAGGCGGCGGCAGCAGAGCGGGGGCGGGGCGAGGACTGCATTCTGCCCGTGGGAGCGGTGGAGCCTGAGGATGAGGAGGGGGAGCCCACGCTGAACGACTTCCGACAAGTGTGAGCTGCTTGAGCTGCTGGCTGCTCTGCTGACGGGCTGCTGCTCCGCTACCAGGCTGTGCCTAGGCTGTGCCTGTTTCCGCACTGCTTGCGGACGCGTTTCCTCTGGAGGCTGGGCGGGTGTCCCCTGTCCTCCCACCCGTCGCTGCCGTGCGCGCTGCAGGCCCGTGGTCATCTGCCCTAGCCCCGTGGAGAAGCTGTTTGACGGCATCCTGCGCGACCTGTGGGTGGCGGGCTGTGATGAGGACGATGACCCGGATGGCGGCTTCAGGTGGGCAAGGGAAGAAAGTGCTACATGGAGAGCTGGAGGGAGGAGGGAAGGGTGGAAGGTTGCCGGCGGGAAGGAAGGAAGGAGGAGGCTGGGCAAAACAAAGGAGATGCGGTGAGGCTGGGGTCAGCAGCCAGGAACACTCCTGTGCTGTCCATGCTGCTGGTCTGAGCCGATGCTGTGCCTGCTGCGCAGGATGACCAGCACCAGCTCCAGCTACGCGGGGCAGGACGCGGTGGCCAGGCACCTGCGCAAGGCAAGCGTGCAAGGGTGTGCTCCCCTCTGGCATCTGCTGCCTGCTCTGCTGCCTTGCACCCTACGTTGAGCAGGCGCAGGCTGTGCAAGCCCCAGGTTGCATGCAGGAATGTTGTGACACAACAGCAACCCTTGACCTGCTCGCTGCCTGCCCCTGAAGTGTAGGTGGAGGCGCTGCTGCGTAAGCCCGACTACCCGGGGGCCTTCACCCACCTGCTGGCAACCATGGTGGCCGCCAAGCGGGACGACTACTGGTTCATGGTGGGTGCTTGATTGGGGAGGCAATCCATAGCGTGCTGTGCCTCTCTCTGTGTCTGCAGCTGCCGCTCCCCATGAAGCTGCAGCTGCCGCACCCCATGCATCACCGATGTTTGCTGCCGCACGACGCGCCCCACCCGCCATGGCCAGCGTCCCTGCATACCACAATCTTTCAGGACACAGACGTGCCAGAGGAAGTGGAGAAGCTGGTGACCAAGATGGACCGCCTGTGGGGCAAGGTGGGCCTGTGCAGCTGACTTGCCGTCCCATGACGAGCCACTGCTGCTCCGTCGCCGTGCTGCCCTGCCGGCATCGCCTCTGGGGTTGCTCGGGGCCTGCGCCGGTTGGGGTAGTGTTATGCTCCATGCCTCCAGCTACCAGACAGTGTGCGCAGCGGTAGAGAAAGCCGCAGGCCATAGTGGCACCCTGGTGACGTACCAAGCTCCCGACTGGCGTGCCTGCCACTGCACACCCCATCTGCAGGTGCTGGCACGCTCGGATGGCGAGCTGGGCGGTGTGACTGCTGCCGACCGCGAGGCGGTGGAGGTGGCGCGGCAGGCGCTGCGGGACAGCATCGAGGAGTACTGCCTTGTGGACTAGGCTGCACAGGCCAATGATCTGCTCTTGGCAGCGGCTGGAGCGGCAGCGAACTAGAGAGTGAGAGGCAGCGGGAGGGGCGGCTTCTGAGTGCTTGGCAGCAGGGAAAGGCTGGGAGCGCTTGGGTGCTGTGCATTCCCCTGCAGTCCGGCCGTGCCGCCCCATTTTGCAAGTGGACGCGCACGCGTGAATGCAAGAATGAATGAATGTCAGTGATGCACACAGTGAAACCCGTTGCAAAAGCAGAGTGATGGACGTCACATCAGGCCGCATCTGGCACCACGTGCGCACGGCTGCATTCTGCCTTGGTGCTTGGAGCGGCTCTCACCGTGCGCTAGTTCGCTGGGAGCTGGCTGGCTGGGTGGACATGCACTGTGCGCAGCTGGTTCAGCGGGGGCGCTGCACCAGCCTGGGCTGCCGCGGCAGCTTGCAGATGTCGGCTGACAGGTCCCACAGCTGAGCCGCCAACAGGGTGGCTGACGCCGGCTGCTGGTGGCAGCAGTGGCGTGGCTGACGGCGCACCCTGCTCCAATCAGGGCTGCGTCTTTCCGCCCAGAGCAAGGTTGCATTCGAGCCGCTGTCCATGCCGCCGCCGCCGCGCCGCCAGGGCTGATGCCCTCGCGCTCTGCCGCTTGTGCTCGGACCTCGTACTGTCGCAGGCGGGCTCCCCCGTCCATTTGCAGCCTTGGCTCACCCAAGCCGGTTCCTCCGCTCCTGTGCTGCTGCCGGCAAGTGGCGCGCAGCCTTGCAGGCCCTCCCAGCCATCACCCAGCAGCCCGCCGCGCGGAGCGGCTCGGCGTGGTCTGGCTCCGCTGCAGCGCTAGCCGCCGCCACCGCCGTCGCCGCCGCTCCTGCGGCCGGCCACCTGCGCCTGCGCGGCCGCCGCCGGGCCCCACAGCATGGGCCTGCAGCCCAGCAAGCAGCCCAGCATAGGGGAAGTAAGGCTACAGGCGATCAAGGTGGAGAAGGAGAGGGCATTCGAACTGCAGAGCGCCCTGCTGCAGGCATTGGCAGCTGAACCGGCAGATCGCAGACGCGGGCCAGGCAGCGTCTCAGCGCAGCTCACCGCTGTTGTCAAGTACACTGAGCAGTTGACTTCTGAGGCCCTGGCCGTCCTTGATTACCTAGGTGCGTTATGCCAGCTGTGTTGCTCTGTCATTGGGCCGGCTGCGCAGCAGTGAACAGCCATGCTGCCTGATGGGCTGAGATGGAGCACATTGACGCATACCATATGCTGGCGACTTGCCCCTGCGTCCTATTGCCAATGCTGCAGACGCCCAGAGCGAGGGGCGCGTCCTGGCCATGCCCCACCCCACCCCT
>VIYQ01006021.1:0-17479 GCA_009928355.1 Chlorella sp. CH2018 | reverse complement strand
TCCAATACAGGCAAGGCGACTGCAGCGTCACACAGTGACGCCGATAAAACGAGATGGTACCACCCAAACTTGCCTGCGACAGGTTCCCAACATACAGTTTGCAGGAGTCTGGCAGCTCATCGCCTGGCCGTGCTCGTCCATGCGGGCCTGCGCCAGAAAGGGTGCACCAAACACTGGCCATACGGTAGCACAAACAGCACGGTTAAGCATACGTGCTGCCACTCGGGTTGCACACAACGTTGCGGTCTGCATTACGGCGTCTGCCCGTGCAAATAACACCACCTGGTCGCAGCAGCATGGGTGTTGCTCTCTCGGAAGAAGCTAACCCACCTCGGGGTGCAGCACCCATCTCCACAGGGGGGGCCCCACCCAGCTCAGCCAGGAACGACTTGTACTCGTGATCCATCTTGACTGCCTCCCCCGGGTTCATGCGTGCGACATCCTGCAACCACACCGGCGGGCTGCCAACATCTCAATCTCATCAATGCAGACAGCATTTTGCAGTTGGACCAAACATTCACTCCCGCACCTTGGCATACATCTCGTCAACTCTGGTTTGCAGTTGTTCTGGCAAGCGGTACACATCAATGGCCTTTTTCGGACACTCGCTTTGCTGATGCCCTGCGAATTGTTTGAATGACAGTGCCATGGCAGCACCTTTCACACCTGCCAATAGACAGCCAACATCTCCGCGCAGCCACGGCTGAGTCGCATGTATGCCCACCTGACTCGCCACAAATGAAACAGTACTGTTCGTCCTTCAGAGTGCCATTCAGCGCCGCCAATTCACGCAGCTATCATACCAGGGGTTGAGGGAAATGGCAGTGTTGTTGGGAATGAATCACTCTGGCAATCCCGCAGGGACCAGCAGGCACCTCCATCACCTGCAACTTCTTGTGCTCATTCATCTCCTCATCCAGCGGCTGCAAGGGGAACCAGAATGCAAGTCAGACCAGCAAATCTAGATAGCCCTCCTGCACCGCCATCTTCACAATGCAAGGCTGGTTGCTGCAGAAGAGGGCTTGCCTGCAGGAGGCGCTCAATCATGGCGGCTGCCGCGTCCACCTGATGCATGCAGGGACAGCAGCACGAGAGCAAGTGAGTCAATGTCGCGCTCGACCTAACCCAAAACAACAGGTTTGACACAAGCCAAGATGCACTGCAATGGCACACAAGGCCCAGTGCACGCTGCACACACATCCTCCTGGCGGTCGCCGGTGATGAGAACGTGCAGCTCCTCGTCCTCCCCATAGTCATACTTGGGGTCCCGCGATGCACCCTCTTTCACACTGCCTGCCATCGGGAGAGGCAACGGCAGGCCTCCATGTTGGCAGTTAGTGCAGTCGTGCTCACTGCAACAGTAGCACAGCAGGGGAAATCACCTCGGCCGCGAATGGCAATCTTCGTGTTTGTCTCTGTCTGCATGCGCTTTTGCGTGTTGCCACGTGGCCCAATTATGAGCCCAATGAAGTTGTAGCCCGGGTAGTCCTTCTGGGGGATGAAAATTTTCTTCCACTTGCGCTCGGGCCGGTAATCTGTTCAAAGGATGCACCATACGGCATTGTCATGCGTGGCCGGCCTGCGGTCCACCAGGTGGCTGCAGAGAACTGGCAATAACAGGCTTGACAGTGGCACCTGAGGGTGGTTTGTACGAGGGATCCTTCTGGATGAGCTGCTCAATGAGCCTGTTGCGTGTCTTGACAAGCTTTTCCTTGTAGCGCACCTCACGCGTGTTCAGCCTGTGGTGCAACACAGCAGGATGCAAGCAGGCAGCGATGATCAAACTGCTCGCAGCATGCACCGTTCCAAGCCAGCCTGACGGAAAGCCAGCCTGACGAAGCAATGATGCCGAGGAAGACACCACGCATGCCTGGCTAGTGAGGCCTTACAGTTGTTCCCCACCTCATGCCCATGACGTCGTACACAGGTGGCGGGCTGGGCGATCGCTCGCCCTCTGGTGGCAGCTCGATGGTGCCGCTCTGCAACTTGCGGTTCACGTCGTTCAACTGCAGGCAGCTTGGAAGGGGGCACAGCAGGCAGTCGGCAGCATGCAACTGCCAGCCAGCAGCAGCCCCAGAAAGTGTGTGTGGCCGCCAGTACCTGGCGATGCAGGTGCAGCACCTCCTGGTCGCCGCGTCCGCTGATGGCGGGGGGTATGACAACCTGCAAAGCGTGTCAGCACAAAAAGCGTTGCATGCCGTGAGAGAACAGTGTGCAGGTCAGTGGCTCAACCGAACCAGCTGGGCACAACTCACCTGCATTCCATTGCTGAGCACCACTTTGTCAGGAAACAAGACGATGGCCTTTGCGGTAGCATCCTGCTCCTCAGCCTGCGCCCACCGCGTCCTGCGCCGTTTCACCGGCGGCGCAGCTGTGACCACTGCAGCGGCCTCCTGCCCGACTGCAGCGGCGCCCGCCTCCGTCAATGGACCCCACACGTGGCGGCCCATGGCGCACAGCCGCACGCAACAGGGGCTGCGAGAGGCGCGTCTCCCGGTGGGGGCAGCGGAGACCTCACGCCAACGAAGAGGGCGGCTGCAGGGGTGAATTCAGTAGGCGGAGCGGAACGATGAAGCTGGCCATGGGCTCGGCTCGACAGCGGCAAGCAGGACGGGCTGCGGCGCTAAAGCCCCTTCACTGGTGGTGTCACCTATAGAACGTAGGGTGGCTATCAAACAGATTAACTGCAACCACGGTCGAGCTTTGGCGCTTCCTCCAGAGTCGAGCCTCAAGCCAGCTCCGGATCGCCGAGGGAGAAGGGACGAAGATGGTACACCCGGGGGTCCCTGGTGCGCCGAAAAGCTGCTGCCGCAGCGTGCCGGCCGCCCCACCCCGCTCGCGTCACTCCATGGTTGCATGTGGTTTTTGGTCTTGCGTGCTGCTGTCAGTCCTTTAACTTCGTCTGGCGCGCGATTTTGAAGGTATTGTTGATATGACGCATGATGGCGGCTGAGGGAGACGCTGCCGAGCAAGCCACGCCGGCCACCTGCTGCCGTTTCAACTGCGGTGCTGCACTGTGACATGCGGCCACCATGCCACGTCTCTGCTGTTGACTGGTGCAAAGCCCGCCTGCAGGGTGGCCATTCAACATGGCTGAGCTCAGTAGGGCTGGGTGCTACCCCGTCTGTTCAGTAAGGTCCCACGCAATTGGGGCACGTGGCAGTGTTTCAGGCCACGCACGTCTCCAGCTGGGAGGACTTGAGGTTGAGGTTGGCGTTGAGCGCCGCAATGCAGCGCGCTCCACTGTGCCCAGCTGCCCAGGACAGGTGTTGCAAGTGGGTGTCATGGGTGCAACCATGAATGTGTGCCGTGTTGATGAATAGCTTGCTAGCGAGACAAGGTAGGTAGGAGCGTGCACGTCACGCAAGCTCACCATGAAGTGTGAACTACTATGGCTGCATCAAGTGGCCCTGCAGACCGAACAGTGCCATCATCGCGCGTGCATGGCAGTGCAGAGCAGCCTATCTGCGAAGTCCAGGCCCCTAGACAACCTGCCAACCCACCAGCCAGATGCGAGGGAAAGTCATTGTTGCAGCGTTTTGTGTCCCGGACCCTGCTTGTGTGCATGGGTGTATGCACCAATTGCCCACTCATTACTGCAAAATCACTGCTGGGCTACGGTACTGCTGCGCATTTGACGCAGAGTCTTCACGCTAGCAGAGCGACAGCGACAAGCCTGGTGAGTGGCACAAAGCCTGGCTGTCATGGTGTGTGATGCGGGTGTAGGCATGCAGGGTGAGCAGGTGTGTGCCATGCCCGCACACGTGGTGATGCCCTGTGTTGTGTTTCCTTTTGAGCTCACACCATGTGCCTGGCACCAGGGCTTCACAAAAGCCTGTCTCGTGGGCACCTGGGGTAAGCAGGTATGTGGGATGGCTGCAAACGCGATGATGCCCTGGTGCCAACCTCTGAGCTCCTGTCCGCACGCTGCCCAAGCCACGACTGTGTCATGTTTTTGTTTGTGAACTGCGGCGCCCACGCTGCCTGCTCTGCTGCCGGCAGTGTGCCCTTGCTGTCTTGCATCAGCTGCTGATCTCGTGCGCTTGCTGCATCAGACACAAGGCACCCCTAGCTGTCATCTGTGGACCTGTGTCCAAGGCAGTGAGGCGTGAGTGAGGTGCTGGGATGTGGCACGCCCCACAGCAGCACGGAGCCTGCAACGTGCTGCCGGCGTACTGGTTTCTGATGACCCCAGAGCGGTCAGTGCGCAGTTCCCCGGATAAGTCTCTATTGATAATGCGTCATCGCAGTTTCACCCAACTGTGGATCATGCCATCAGGTAAAATAGAGTGTTCAGCGCCTGAGCATGCGGGGCTGCCCACCTGGCACAGTGCGCCGCCCATGCACCCAACTGGGAGCCGACTGTGATGTCTCCAAGAACAAGAACGCGCAATTCCTGCTTAGCGTGCCTCTCCAGAGCGTCCCTTGTTCCCCTCTCGCACCGCAGTGCCGCGAAACACTCGAGCCTCGCTTTACCAGGGCAAAGGTGCAACTCCCTTCTTCAATTGGCGCACGCCCCAGTGAGGGTGCCGGCGAAGGGCTGCCGCGGGAAGCGCCAACCTGCTTGAAGTACTTGTCTTCTCCGGCCGCCTGCGCCTTTCGATCGCATACGCCGAGTTCATCATTCGAGGGGATCCTTTCCAGCACAAGCCCGGCAAGCCGTTGCACCACAGTACGCACACTGCTTCCGTCGGGCGTCCGCAGGCGGCGGTGGAGCGTTCAACAAGGGACGATGGCCGACCAAGAGGCAGCGCATGCTGCTGAAGAGCTGGCTTCCAACCTGGCCAGCTACGAGCGACAGCTCGCAGAGGTGGAGGAGCTGTTGTTGGAGGATCCTGACAACAGCGAGTTGCAGGCAATATTCGACAACCTCACAGAGGTGAGTCTGGCTGCCACTGCGCCTGCGGTAACGTCGTGTAACCACGGCACTTGCCACTCTGTCCTAAGGAAAGCCCTCAGCAAGCAGCCACAACCTGCCATGGCTGTCGTGATGGCGTGCCGCGCAGCTGAGCATCGGCCCTTCCACTGCCTGCAGGTCATTCAGCTGGCTCAAGAGCTGTGCCAGACCGACGCGCACACTGCCACCGAACAGCTGCAACAAACTGAGGACCACTTGGGCAGTCCAGCGCAATCAGTGCCAGCTGTGGAAGGGAGGGCGGACGCTCCTCTCACAGCACAAGCTTCAGCCTCAGCCACTCTCTCCACTCTGCTGCCACCTCAAGTGGCTGAACAGATCCGTCTCGCGCAGCAACGTGCAGCGTTGGCTGGGCAGGGTCCGCCAGCTTGGGCGGTGGGCGCCAAGTGCAGGGCCCTGTACAGTGGCGATGGCAACTGGTAGGCAGCAGCTGCCCACTTGGGGTGGAAGCAGACTGGCTGATGCCCCACTGATCATCGGGCCACCGTTGCTGCTGATGCTCGCTTGCCCTCCTCAATCCACCTGGATTGTTCAGGTACAATGCGGTGGTGGAAGATGTCGGTCGATCGGGCACATTTATAGTGGCATTTGATGGCTATGGCACACAGGAAGAGGTTGGCAAGGATGCCATCCAACTGCGTGTGGGAGAGGATGATGCCGGATACAAAGGTGAGGAGCGCTGCTGCTTGTGAAGCTACTGTGAATGTAGCGAGCGGCTCTGAAATCAGCCATTGGAGGCCCTGTCTGCAGGTGTAGCTGCGCCGAAACGACGGCGTGTTGACGACAACGTTGAAATACAAGAAATGCCCAAGTGGTTGCAAATCAAAGAGACTGATGATGAAAAGACGCGGCAGAAGAAGCGCAAGCTGGCCAAGGCATACAAGTCGAAGGCACGTTTTGCCAAGCTGGACCTGCAGCAGAAAGAGAAAGCGGATGCCTGGAAGCGCTTCATCGCAGGCAAGCCCAAGAATGGCAGGTCAACGCGGCCGGTGAACGAATGATGTGTTTATGCACAGACCCAACCCACTAATGGGCGTGTGGCTCTCTGACAGTGCCTGTTGAGCCGTGCTTGTAAACGTGTCAGGCCAGCAGAATCTATGCAATGCCACGTCCAGAACAGTCAGGGGTTGAATGCAGCCATGGCTGGTCTCCTGTCTGTGCTCGCGCTGCTCGACGATCTCGATGCCATGCTCCCTGGGCTAATTTTCAATGCACAGAGGAGTGCCACGCCCCGCAGGGTGCCCATGTGGCTGGTGGGTTGGCAGGCAGGCTGTCAGGAGGCCTGAGCTTTGCAGCTCGACACTGCCATGCACATGAGGTGATGCAATGTCCGGCCAGCAGGACGCATCTATTCAGCTGGCTCAGACTATCACCCGCGTGTGCATGCTTGCCATACACCTGCCCACCTGCATGGCGGCACTGCACCACACACAAGCACAGCCTGGCTTGCGTCAATCAACATGTTTGTTGCTGTGACCCCGCAAACGTGGAGGGTGTGCCTCACAGCGCAGCAAGGGCCCAGGGGCAGCGTGTGCAACCACCCATGCCCACAGAGCAGGGTCACAGCATCCAGAGTGGACCTAGGCCGGACAAGGCCACGCTGCACAGTGCTGATTGCTTTGCTTGAGCCCACAAATCTGTTGATCTAGTCTTGTGTATAAATCTGAAAGCTGCTCTAAATGTGTGAAGAGATGCACGTTCGGCACAACAGACAATGCTGCGCGGTCAAATGTTGAACAGCTTTGCGCTGCACTGCCTGTCTTGCAGACACTATCTAGCCAGAGCACATGAGGCAGGCGTCCTTATTTTCCAAGGAGCACACCATGGCTGCCATTTGACGCTCGCGTGCCATCTCTTCATCAAGCTGGGCAGCGGTCAGCTTAGGCTTGTTCTCTTTCAGCTCAACTGTGCCGCCAGCCTTCGACAGCCGCTCGCTCTTGCGCCGCTGCAGCGCCTGCTGGTCAACCTGCGAAGCACACAGAACATTGCGCCAGCCAGTTTGTACGAGAAGGCATGCCAGCCACCTTGTGAACTTGCCCTATTCTGGGCGTTCAAGCTCACCGTGAACTTGATGGCATCAGCAGCAGCACGGGTGCGGAGGTAATACATGCCTGCAGTGAGGGGGGCAGGCTGTCAGCGTGTTTTTCACTCATACATGCTGTTTCCCCCGTCCAATTCATCATGAAAGGATTTGAAGTTTCTATGTCACAAGGTTCTCATCAGAAAAAACGAGGACTCTTCCTTAAGGCACACTCCCCAACAGACAACAGGTATCCTTGACTGTCACCTGTTTTGAGCCCTTTCTTCCAGGCGTAAAAGTGCAGTGAGGTGAGCTTGCCAAAGTTGGGGTCGCTCATGTGCACATTGAACGACTGGCTTTGGTCAATGAATGCACCACGGTCTGCGCAGTGACGGGAATGGTTGCGAAAGACATTGCGGCTGCCCGCTCACTCGCAGCCTAGCATACTGGACCTGCAAGATGCGGGGCAACAAATAGGCATCACCTGCTGCCATGTCCACCAACACGCGCTGCTTGATCTCCCAAACAGTCTTATACAGCTCCTTGAGGTTCGCAGGAATGTCCAGATCCTGCGGCAGGCGTGGTGTGGCATGTTGGCGCAAATGCAGGTAGCATCTGCACTGAGAACCAGAAGGCCAACACGCCAATTACCTGCACGCTACCGTTGGCTGCCACAAGCTCATTCTTCATGTCGGCATCCCACAAGCCCAGCCGAATGAGATCATCCATCAGGTGCTGGTTCAAGATGACAAACTCGCCTGCACAGCCAGGACAGGAAGGGCAATCACATGACGGCACGCTTTGCTGTGTATTAACACTGCCCCACAACACCGCAGGAGCGCACCAGAGAGCACGCGGCGGACATAGATGTTGGAAGTGTAGGGCTCAAAGCACTCGTTGTTGCCAAGGATTTGGCTTGTGCTTGCCGTGGGCATGGGCGCCACCTGCGTTGGCACGCCCACAAGCAGCCCTTTGTTTGAAGCATTCACAGGCAGCAGCCTGGGGTCCCATGGCACTGCAAGGAAACCAGTACTGCACGCTGGCTGCATTGCCTCACCAGTAGGGAGTTCCGCACGCCGTGCTGCGATATGTCGCGACGCAGGCCATCCCAGTCCCAACGGTCAGATGGCTTGGCGCCCCACATATCAGGCTGCAGGATGCCCTGGCTCACAGGGCTGCCCTCATAGGTGCTGTATGGGCCTGCAGATGGGCGCAGTGAGCAGGCCAGCACCCTTGCAGGCAAGCATACCAGCCGTCAGGCCCAGGGGTTTTGGTGCTGCGCCTGAAGGTTTGCAGATGCTGGCCACCCACCTTCTGTCTTTGCCAGCTGCATCGACGTGCGCAGCGCAGCAAAGTATATGGTCTCAAAGATCTGGCGGTTGAGCTCCGCAGCCTGAGGTGAATCAAATGGCATGCCCAGCAGGAGGAAGGTGTCCGCAAGGCCCTGCAAAATGGCACAATAAGGAGGCGCAGGTGGCTTTGTGAAAATAAGGCCCTGTGTGGGGGCAGATAAACACAAGGGTGCACGCAAGGACCCCCTCGCGGTCACTGGCCGGCTCACCTGCACACCAAGGCCAATCGGCCTGTGGCGCAGGTTGCTGCGCCGCGCCGTCTCAACAGGGTAGAAGTTGACATCGATGATCTTGTTCAAGTTGCGCGTCACCACTGAGGTCACCTCTGCCAGCTTGTCAAAATCAAAGTACCTGCGCGACACAGATTGGTCGTGGTTATGGGCAGAAGACTGGAGCTTTGAAGACAGGCAGCGGCACAGTGCAACTGCAGCATCAAAGGCTGGGTACAAGGGCGCAGGAGGTGAAGGGTCCTGATCCCACGTACGGCAGCAAGTACAAAGAACACAATCTGCCAGGGGTGGCGGCCCGCCCTGCCTTGCCTGTTGGCCGCGTCCAGGCTGCCCACGAGCTTCTTGCCCTCGCGCCCGTGCGGCTCAGTCTCGCGCACGAAGCGAGGCAGCGCAATGGACGCCAGGTTGCACACTGCAGTCTCCTCCGGCGAGCTGTACTCGATGATTTCTGCAGGACGGGGCAGGAGGTTATAATGATAATGTCAGGGTGGCATCAGAGGTAACTGGCGGCCAAGCAAGTCACGCAGCGGCATCACATCGCAGCTGTGCAGCCCCACCGGTGCACAGGTTGGACGACTTGATTGTCCCCAAATTCTGCTGGTTGGACTTGCGGTTGGCGGAGTCTTTGTAAAGCATGAACGGGTTCCCCGTCTCCACCTGCACGGCATAAGCAGTACCCATCGGCTTGCCAGCAGCATGCACGGTGCAACCTGCGCCTGGATGGCTGATGGCTACAGCTGATGGGCTGGTGCGCCAACGCCATCAGCAGCAATGCATGCTCACCTGCGCCTCTAGGATGGCAAACCACAGCTGCTGTGCTTTGATGGTCTTGCGGGCGCGCCCCTCACTCTCGTACTTGCGGTAAAGGGTTTCAAACTCCTCGCCCCAGCAGTCGGCCAGGCCTGGCGCCTCATTCGGGCAAAACAAGCTCCAGTCAGCATTCTCCTGCGCACGCGTGAAAGTCGTCATTCTTTGCGAGAAGGAGGAGCGAAGTGGCAGCCATGCCACTGACTGACAGCTGGCAACATGCTGGCATGTCGTTCAGCAGCACAGCGACCCTGGGGCGCACCTCCACACGGCGCATGAACTCATCAGGGATCCACAGGGCATAGAACAGGTCTCTTGCACGCGCTTCCTCCTTGCCATGGTTCTTGCGCAGATCCCTGTGCAGGGTCAACAGGCAGGTTATTCGTGAGCAAGTAAACCCAGCCACCAACTTGCGATGCACCAAGAATGGGCATCTGCCACAGGGCTAATGCAAGGAAACGCACAGCCAGTCAAAGATGTCGGCATGCCACGGCTCGCAATACATGGCAAATGCTCCCTTGCGCTTGCCGCCGCCCTGGTCCACATAACGGGCTGCAGAGGAGGATGGGAGGTGCTGGAAGGCAGGTTGGTCCCTCAGCCATGCAGAGCTTGGCAAGAGGCAGTGATCTCTTCAACACGTGCCGACCTGTGTCATTGAACACGCGCAGCATGGGCACGATGCCATTGCTGGTGCCATTGGTGCCTCGAATGTACGAGCCGGTGGCGCGGATGTTGTGCATCGAAAGACCAATGCCGCCCGCAGACTTTGAGATGCAGGCACACTCTTTGAGGGTGTCATAAATGCCTTCAGCAGGGGGATGTGACAAGGCGGCGGGCATGGCACCGATTCACAAGCACAAGCGCGTCTTGTGGCGCATGCAACTACACACAGAGACCACCGCTGTTTCGCACCCTCGATTGAGTCGTTCTTCATGCAGACTAGGAAGCAGGAGGAGAGCTGCGGGCGCGGCGTGCCAGCATTGAACAGCGTGGGCGAGGCATGCGTGAACCAGCGCTGCGACAGCAGGTGGTAGGTCTCCACGGCTGCAGCCAGATGGACCGGCATGCGGTGTCGATGACAAGAAGCCGTGTGCAGAATGCTGCCAGACTGGGCGATGAGCCAGCGGACGGCCCAGGTGCAGCATGACGCAGCGGTAGTTGGCGCACCCCATAATGTGTTGCGGCTGGCACCAGAGACGCACCTGCCTCAACATCCTCGCCGTGGATACCGACAGCCACACGCATGAGCATGTGCTGCGGACGCTCCACCACCTTGCCGTTGACACGCAGCAGGTAGGAACGCTCCAGCGTCTTGAAGCCAAAGTAGTCGTAGTCGAAATCACGGTCATACACAATTTCTGAATCCAGGCGCTCGGCGTTGGCCTGGACCCGCGGGGTGGGGCAAGTGAAAGTGAGCAGGCAAGCGGTTGAGCACCTGGCGGTGCCCCCGACAGTGATGGTCGACTACACACAAGGCACACAAGGCACCTGCCTCTGGCTCACCATGATGACCTCGTAGACCTTATCATCGATCAAGGGCGCCTTTTCTCCATTTTTGGGATTCACGTGATGGAACATCACCTTCACGCTGCGGCAGGGGTGGGCGAATGGATGTGAGCCTGGAATTGGGGCAGGGTTTCTGGAGTGCCGGCGGCTACCGGGAGGCCCCAGGTGCTGCAATCTTCGCTCACGTTTCACTGAAGCTCTTGAGTGTATTCTTGTGGAGGTTGGACACTGCAATACGAGCGGCTAGCTGCAAAGCAGTGCGCCATTTGGTGCGAAGGGTTGGTAACAACAGCAGGAGCAGCCATTGGTGCCACAGGCACGCAGGTGCAGCCCTTTGCTTGGCATGCAGCAGCAGACCAGATCTATTCCATCCAATCCCCCCCCCTTAACATGGCGCTGCTGCCATCACCCTGCCAACCCACCAGCGCATAGTCGGGATGGCTGGCCGTCATCGACGCGGCGGTTTCTGCGGCCAGCTCATCGAGCTCAGAGGTGGTGACTCCCTTGTACACGCCAGTGGTTACCTTCTGAGCCACGAGCACCTGCGCTCTGGCACGAACTTAGGACAGTTGATCGGTGCTCTTGCGCCCAAAGGGCGCGCGCGTTTAAAAGTGGTGGCGCAGCCAGCGGCTCCGCCGCTAGGCGGGCAAGGGCCAACTGCTGGACTGCCGCGGCGCCCTGCAACAGGGCGCGGCGCAGGGCACCAGCCAGCTGCGCACCGGGTCGCAGAAGTCCGGGTTCAGGCCGTAGCATAGCTTGGTGATGCGCGCTGTGATCTTGTCGAAGTGCACTGGCACGCGCCGCCCGTCGCGTTTGACGACATACATGGCGGCGGGAAGTTCTGGCACAGCTGACGAGGGGCAGTCGCTAGCAACTAGACCGCAGCCACAGCTTCGACTTTGGGGAGGCGGAACAGACGCCAGCTGCACCAACAAGTTTGAAAATAACTTGGAGCGTGTACCGCAGATGTACAGTTCATGGGGGGGGCTGATTTATTAAGGTGACTCGCGGTTTTGGACCTATCAACGATTTCTGTGCTGCAATACGATGAAGAGAACCTGGACACATGCAATGCGGCAGCGGCAGGGGCATCACCGCGTTTGGATGCAGGGCAGGTCTGGACTGCGTGTCACGTTCAAATAGTGCAGTGGTATAACAAGGACTCATGCAATGCAGTGGACAGAGGGCATCACCGCATTGTGCGGCCATGCCGCATACCTGCCCACCCCAGCAGCCGCGCATGCATCACGCACCAGCACCATCAGGCCTGGTGCCGATCTACAGCACAGCTGTGGCGGCCCTGCAAGTGTGGAGACGGTGCGTCGCAGCGCAGCAGCACCGCAGTCCACCCGTGCAAACCAGCAGGCCCACACCACCCGGGGTGCCTGCTGGGCAGGTGGCCGCGGCCGGGCAGCACCCTGCAACAACCGCTGTGCACTGTGTGGCCAAGCAGGACAACAGCAACTGCGGCCAGGGCAGGGTCCGTTGTGCTACATCATCTGCAGCTGCTTGCATGGCCAGCATAATCAATGAATCGCAGTTGGTGCAGGTCAGGATTGTGTCTTTACATTCTTCTAGGTGGCAACTGTAGTGGAAATGTGATACTGCGCCTTTGCACACATCCTGCACTGTGTACATTGTTGCACTGCAGATGCAACAAAGCTGCTGGTCCTTTCTGTACATTCGTTGTCTCCGCATCTCACTGGAGTGATACCACATTCAATACCCTGCATACCACAGGGTAGCCGATGTGGACGTTAAGGGCTGTGGCACAGGGGAAGTAAAGAATGCACAGGGAGGAAGTCTGGCACAACACGTTGCTGAATATTACCAGCAGAGTGGATCAGGATGAACTCTTCGTCGTCCATGACACGAACTTCCTGCAGGTCAAGTGAGGCTACTATCATCTCATCCCAAAGCATTACCCGTCAGACAATCAGGCAGGCAAAAGCGCAGCAAATAAGGCCCCAGCAAATTTCCCCTTCGCACCTTGCAGCCCGGAATGTGCTCTTGAACAGCGCGCAGCAGCTTAGCGCCATGTTCGCGCTGCTCACGCGACAGTGGAACATATGGCAGGCGGAAAATTGGGCGTACGAGCCCACACATGGCCAAAGCTGTGTTCCTGCATGGCAGATGGAAGAGCGTTTGTGGGGATGAGCAGATGTAGCTTCAAGGTGTTTTCTGGTGCGGTTTATTCGATTGTTCCAAGCACTCCTGCCAAAAGCCCAGCGGCATGTCGAAGCGTGCTTACAGCGGGATGGGATTTGGCTCACAGAACAGCCAGGCAATCAACTCCTTAAGGCTCTCTGCCGTTGCATCATCACGCTACACGCAGGCGTGGCAAGGTTGGCATGCAACTTGTCAGTGCAGGGCACCTGGGCACCAGGTGTAAGAGCTCCCTGACTTGCTCCAAATGGAAGCGTAAGGAGGTCAACTGAGCCCCACCTCGTTCATGAGCTTGGACATCAGGCCCGGGATGACGTTGCTGGTCACACTGATGACACCCTGCACAAGACTCAGGCAGGCAGGGAGGCTTGCAGATAGGCAATCGACCGGGGGGCATCCGCTTCCACTTGCTGCAGCCACAGGCAAGACGGGTGATCCGAACCTGTGCATAGTGCTGGTGCCGCCCAGCATGCGCCTCATCGTCGTTGCCACTCCAGCACAGCACACCAGCATTGTGGTACTTCTCGATGCGCGCATTGCCTGCGAACAAACGGCACCAGCTGCCACACAGCCTTAGGCCACATCACACTAGGCGGAGGCAAACGCCTGCAGCAATGCGCAAGACTTCAGCCACCGTGCCTGTGCACTCCTTCACGCCCAGGAAGTTCTTGTGCTGTGCCATTTCGAGAATGACATCATCAGGAATGTCCTGCCCTGCACTCCCAAGGGCAGCATTGGGCAGGCGAAATGTGAGTGCAAGCGCACGTTGGGGGGAGCATGCAGCGTCAGCTGGCAACCCACCTGTGCGACCTGGCACATTGTAAATGATTGCGGGCCCCTCAGCCAGCACCGCCCTGCACAGCAGAGAGCACAAGTTACTGAGCAATGGGTGTGTTCCTTGGACGGCACTGACTGATGATTGGCAGTCGCCCTCCTGCCCCCCAGCAGCGCACTTGAAGTGCTCCCGCAGGCCCGTCATCGAGGTCTTGCCATAGTACGGATTGATCTGCAGGGCGGCGTCCATGCCGACTGCAAAGCCCTGCTCGGTGGCGTGCAGTGCCTCACGCGTGCTGTTGCTGCCCGTGTTGCCGATCACCTTGAGCTGCCGACCAAACTGGTTGACTGCATGGTATGAGGGAGCGTGGCACGTTATGGAAAGAATGTTTCATGCCAGCTGCGGCATGTGCATCCTTGCTGGAGGACAAATGGGACATCAAAGTCGGCTGGTCGGCACGATAGGGAACCGCCCTGTCAATGCAGGCATGCACGTCGGGCTTGGCCTGGAGCGGCAACAGCAGCCGAAAAGCATGGTAGGTGAGGGGGAAAGAAGATTTTCGAGCGACCCGGAAAACCGACAGCCTTTGTACACTTAATCAGCACCCGCCCCACGTGCCAAATTGTGCCCAGGAAATCCCTACAAACATGCCCAGACGCTGCACATGCGTCACGTATGGCTTATGTGTTCGTTCAACTCCGTCTAAACAACGACCGGAATTGTTGTCAGGAATGCCAACCGCGCACACGGCATGGGACATTGGCTGCTCAAACTTTGCCGGCAGAAAAACAACTCGGCCATTTCAGCCGACCTGCTCACACGCTCTAGTAAGCAGGCCGAAACGGCAGCACGCGCAGCGCCACACTCCGCTCTCACCAGTGTGCGCAATCAGCATGATGTGTTCGTCCCATGACATGAGCTGTCCCTCGCCGGTGGTGCCGCCGATGATCAATCCCTCCACACCGTTCTGCACTTTGCAGGATAGGGCCAGGGCGGGCCGGGAGTACGGTGCCAGGCGGGCTCCGCTCTATGCCATGGCACTCACACAGGCAGAGGCGGCCACAGCGAGCGCGCACGCAGGCTGAGCACCTGGATCTGGTGCTCCACCATCTGGTCGTACGCCTCGAGGTCGAACTTGCCGTTGGGCAGGTATGGGGTCTTAATGGCTGCGGCGCGGGTGGGAGAGGGCAAATAGGGCAACCGGGTGTGCAGACGGCACTGGCGGTTGGGCCCTGCGTCGCCGCCGTCGTTGAGGTCCAAGATCCGCCGGTCATGCCAGCTGAGGAAGCAGGTGCTTTGCTTTGCCTGGCCCACCTGTGATGAGCCGCAGCTTCCTCATGGCTGCGGTAGAGCTCTCTGCAAACGCCGTAGCGTCGTGCAGCGGGAGCAGCACAGCCGTTGGCCCGAGGCGGAGCCGCCTGCCAGGCGCTGCCTGCCGGGCGGTCCCCTGCCAGGCCACTTGGCAGCGGGCGGAGGCCATGATAGCTGGTAGAGGAGTGCCTGCGCGGAGCAACGAGATGCGCGGCAACGAGATGCGCAGCAGGCGCGCGGCGGGCTCTAGTGCTGCTGCAGGCTCCTGTTCCGAGGGGAGGGGGTTAAGGCGGGCGTGCAAGGGTTCCAGGGCCAGGAAATGGCGGGTTCACCCCTGCACCCGCCCCATGCATGCATGCACTGGTGCGCAACAACAGACTGCTGGCTCGTACAGCCGCGCGCTCGACCGAGGGTGTTTGTTGTTCAGCCAGAAAACAAGCGGATCTTGAAACGCGACGCGCAGGTCAGCATGGCCTCCGCCGCCCGCGCGGCTGCCCGCCGTCGTCGCGATGGTTCGTTCCACACATCGCTCCGCTTTCCTGATCGCACCTATCCCAGGGCCAGGAGTGCTGCTTGAGGCTCCCCAGGCTTTACCAAGCCGGGCTCCACACCAGGCTGACTGTAACTGGCCACGCACCGATTGCGGCGGTTGAGGATCTCGGAGTGAGCGTGGTGTGAGGCACAAGCAGGAGACGCTCCACCGCAAGCCTGGTTGCCCTGGGTGTGCTGGAGAGTGGCGCAAGTGTCGGCATGTGCATGTCTGTGTGTGCGTGCGCGGGTGGGTGGGGTGGGTGGAAGGGGCAGGTATGAATAATGTGAAGACATACACAGGTGATGTCCAGCACCGGCTGGGTCCTGCTGGGCTGCAGTGCCGTTGCGCCCCCGTCTCCAACTTGCAGGGCCACAGCAACAAGGCAGTGTTGATTGGTGCAATACGGGCTGCCTTATGTTTGATGCACATATGGCACTAGTCATGTGTTTGCCCGCACCGCAAGGGGTGTGCCCGGCCCTTGACTGGACTGCAGTTGCTGTTGTCCTGCTCTCCACACAAGGCAAGGCCGAGGCCACCTGCCCAGCAGGCACCAGGTAGCGTGATCCTGCTTGTGTGCACGGGTGGATTATCAGCGCCGTGAAGTCTCCACACTTTCAGGGCCGCAGTCACAACTTGCTGTAGGCTGTGGCGGTGCTGGTGTATGCATGTGTGGCTGCTGGGGTGGGCAGGTATGCGGCATGGGCGTGCGGTGGTGCCCTGCGCGCACCAGCAAAATGCGTTGTTTGGTTGCAGAGTGCACCACCACAGCAGTCACGGGCCCAAACCAGGGCTGTGCAACGGAAGGCGCTGCCTTGGCCACCAGCCCAGCAGGCACCCTGGGTGCTGCAGCGCACATATGTGGATGTATGTGCCACTTTGCCCATGTCCGCCTGGGTTACTGCCTGCGGTACATCTGTGGCGCATTCCAAAGCGGCTGGGCGCCTCGCCATCGTCAGACGCAAACATGCTGCAGAAATGGATTGAGAAGGTCCGCTCGGGCGAGTTCCTTGCGGAAGAGGAGCTGAAGGCTCTGTGCGACCTCGTGAAGGAGGTGCTGGTGGAGGAGTCCAACGTGCAACCCGTCAGCAGCCCCGTCACGGTGAGGGAGCGAGCGGGGTGCGGTCAGGCCGGGCGACACTGTCTTCCTCGCTCGCGCCAATTAATCGTCCGAACCCCCGCGCCCTTGCAGGTCTGCGGAGACATACACGGCCAGTTCCACGATCTGCTCAAGCTGTTTGAGACCGGCGGTCAGGTGCCCAGCACCAATTACATTTTTATGGGCGACTTTGTGGACCGCGGCTACAACAGCCTGGAGGTGTTTACCCTGTTGATGCTGCTCAAGGCGGCGCATCCGGCGCACGTCACGCTGCTGCGCGGCAACCATGAGAGTCGGCAGATCACCCAGGTCGGGCCGGTGGGCGGTGGCCGGTTTTGGCAGATTTAAGCCTGCCGAACGTGGATTATGCTTGCCCATTGTTCTGGGTGATGGTGTGGCGCGTGCCGTGATGCCACTTGGAGCGTGCGCATGTGAGGGCTACCTGGGCCCCACACTTGCACGCTGCGTCGCACCAAGCGGGCCCATTGTGCTCTGACACGGGTGCCTCCTTGCAGCATGTTGGCTGCAGGTGTATGGCTTTTATGATGAGTGTCAGCGCAAGTATGGCAACGCCAATGCGTGGAGATACTGCACTGAGGTGTTTGACTACCTGACAATATCGGTGCGTGCTCATCGGGCCGCTTGTGACCTGCAGCATTATTGCCCAGCAGCCCCTTGCTCTCCGCGTCTGCTGCTGTGCAGCTAGTATGTGCGCCTGCAGCTTATTTTGCAGATGGTTTGCAGCCAAGAATAATCACTGTGTATGGTC
>VIYQ01005996.1:0-54194 GCA_009928355.1 Chlorella sp. CH2018 | reverse complement strand
GCGACTGTGGACCCTCGTTCGAGGTGCTGGACGTGGACGGTGAGCATGTGTTTGTTCTTACGAGCAGAGCAGCATCATGCCTGGGCTGCAGCTGGCTCCGACCTGGAATGTCTTGGTGGAGCTGTCGCTTGACCGCCGAGACTTATCCCACGTGCCGTGGCCCAGCCGGTGCACATCTGCTCTGCCCACCTGCCGCGCCCCACCCGCTCTGCTTGCATGCGTTGCCCACCTGCTGCGCCCCACCTGCTCTGCCCACCTGCCGCGCCCCACCCGCTCTGCCTGCAGGCGAGGAGCCGCACACCGGCATTGTGGCGGGCATCACGCCCGGCAACCCCACGCTGGTCACCACTGTGGAGGACGAGCGGCTGGAGTTCCAGGACGGTCAGTGGGGCAATGCGCCTGCCTGCACACTTGTGTCTCGCTCTCTCTGTTCTGTTTGCACAAGTGGCTGGTTGGGTTGCTGCTCCCGCTAGGTGTCCTGCCGTGCGTGTTATCCGATGGAACGGATCATCAGTTGATGAGTAGTACGCAAATCGGTGCTGTACTGTGCTGTGCCGCTCAAACTGCCCATGCGTGCTGTGTGGTTGCAGGGGAGGAGGTGACGTTCAGCGAGGTGGTGGGCATGACCGAGCTGAACGGCCACCCGCCCATCCGCGTGAAGAACTGCAAGGCGCACTCCTTCTATCTGGAGGTCGACTCCACCAACTGGAGGTGGGGCTACAATTGTTTGTTGGGTTGCGCGTGTTGTTGATTGAACAGGCTGCAAGGCGCACTCCTTCTACCTGGAGGTCGACTCCACCAACTGGAGGTGGGGCTACAATTGTTTGTTGGGTTGCGCGTGTTGTTGATTGAACAGGCTGCAAGGCGCACTCGTTCTACCTGGAGGTGGACTCCACCAACTGGAGGTGGGGCCGCAGGGAGGCTGCAATTTGTTGTGGCTTGTGCAGCTCATCAGCGAGGGACAGCCTGCTGCTCTCTGTTCGTACAAAGCTGCCTGTGAAACATGCCCAGTGCAACCTGCTTCCTGCCCCTGCTTTCCTTCCGCTACGCAGCCCCTACCAGCGCGGCGGCATCGTGACGCAGCACAAGGGCAGCAAGACGCTGGCTTTCAAGCCGCTGGGCCAGGCCATCGCCGAGCCGGGGGAGTTCCTGCTCAGCGACTTCAGCAAGGCGAGTTGCGGGTGGTGGTTGGTTTGTGTGGCGGCACCTGGAGCTGTTGGTTTGTGTGGCGGCACCTGGAGCTGTTGGTTTGTGTGCCGCTGCCCTGACCTGCCAGCGTGCGGTTTTTCTGCTGTGGGAGCATGTGAAAACTGGGTGTGGCTGAACTGAGTTTGTGGCCCAGCGATGCACTTGACATGCCGCCACCCTCCCTTCTCCACCCTTCTCTGCCTGCCGCTAAACCATCTGCCTGCCTCCGCTTCTTGTGCTGCCTGCAGCTGGAGCGCTCGCCGCTGCTGCACGTGGGCTTCCAGGCACTGGACGCCTTCCAGGTGTGCTCAGCACGAGTTTTTGTTTGTTGGAGTAGACTTTCCAGGCGTACCTGCAGTCATTGGCGCATGTAAGTGCTGCTCTTACTGCAGTTGTGCACTTGCTAGAGAAGCCGTTCAATTTGTGTGCCACATAAGCATCCCTCCTGCCCCTAAATTGGCACTGCGCCGCTGCTGCTGTCACACCGTTGTCTGCAGGCGACGCACGGCGGGCGGCTGCCGGAGGCCGGCAACGAGGCTGAGGCTGACGAGCTGGTGGCAAAGGCACGTACCATCCTCATCATTCTCTGTGTTTGAGGAGAAGGTTTGCAGTTGCTGTCGTGCCGGGCTCTGCCCTGTCCTCTGTGCTGCGCTCGTGGTGACCATGGTGAACACTGCATGTTCAGCTGTCGGTTATTCCTTCCTTCCCCTGCACAACCCCTGCCTGCAGGCCAAGGCCATCAACGATGCAGCTGCAGACAAGGTGGGCGCCCGCACGCTCTCGCTACGGCCCTTTGTAGCAGCAAGCTCACTTTTTCCCCATTGCAACGACTAGCTTCCCAGCGCCGCTGTGCGCTTGTGAAATGCGTCCATCCGTCAGTCGATGTTTGTCAATCCCTATTGCAGGCTGAGCTGGATGAGGGCGTGCTGCGCAAGCTGGCTCGCACCGCGGCCGCCTCCCTCAACCCCATGGCAGCCATGTTTGGCGGCGTGGTGGGCCAGGAGGTGAGCACTGCAGCAGCACAGCGCGATGCAGTAACTAGTAACTGCTCCAGCTGCAACTGCAATTCCAGCAGGCGTGCCACCGCCGCAAGCACTTTGCAGTGCCATGCATGATCATCGCGCACAGCGTGTCTGCCAAACCGCTCATGTTGCCACCGGCTGGCAATCCTCCCTCCTCCACACTCTGCAGGTCGTCAAGGCGGCCTCCGGCAAGTTCCACCCCCTGCACCAGTGGTTCTACTTTGACTCGATCGAGAGCCTGCCCGACGAGCCGCTGTCGGCGGAGGAGGTGGCGCCCGAGGTGAGCAGGGGCACTCCCACGGTTGTTTGGCTAAAAGTTATGGTATGGCATCCATGGTGTGCCTGCTGGTCGAGAGAAAAAATCTGCCTGCGGCAAAGGAAACGTTCTGGCACGGCTGCGACAACACAGGAATGGCACCTTATCTTGCACATTCCCCCTCGCAGGGCGGTCGCTACGACGACAACATCGCGGTGTTTGGCCGCACCCTGCAGCGCCGCATGGAGGGCCTGAAGGTGTTCCTGGTGAGCTGCGGCGTGTTGTATCGCAGGCACAGCATCCTCAACAGCCACAGCGCCAGCCACAGCGCCACACCGAGTTGTTTGACTGATGACAGTGCAACACCGGTGCCACCTAACACAGTTGCGCGACCCTTGCAGCAGTCTCAGCCATCCGGTTGGCCCCCATGCCCCTTGCACCGCAGGTGGGCGCCGGCGCGCTGGGCTGCGAGTTCCTCAAGAACTTTGCCCTCATGGGCACCTCCTGCGGTGAGCGCACGAACACAAGCCGCATCTCGTTGCCGTCTGTTTCGGTTACAGATGGGCACGCGGCAGCAGATGTTGTGACAGCACTACAAGCGTGCGCTTATGACGGCTACCTGCTGTGCACCGCTGTTCCCAGATGCTGTCTGCTGCACGTAGGTTGTGCAGCATGCAGGAGCTGCCCGGGTGGGCAGGGTGCATGCTGCGGTTGCTCACCACTGCTGCTGCCTGATCATTATGTCCTTACCTGCTCCCGCAGGCGAGGGCGGCCTGCTGACGGTGACTGACGACGATGTGATCGAGAAGTCCAACCTGTCGCGCCAGTTCCTGTTCCGGTGAGCCCGCTGGCTTGTTAACAGTCACATGCGTGGCGGGCAGCAGGCAGCGGGTGCCAGCCAAGGCTGCTGAACGAGTCTCACTGGATCAGAAGGGAACAGGTCACCACCGACGTGGCACAAGCCTGCACCAGCACCACATGCGGCGTTGCCGGCACACAGGTTGCTGCTCTTTCTAACCACTCGGCGATCTTCTTTCCGCCCGGCTGCAGCGACTGGAACATCGGCAGCAGCAAGAGCAGCTGCGCGGCGGAGGCGGCGCAGCGCATCAACTCCGCCATCAAGATCAACGCGCTGCAGAACCGGGTGTCGCCAGAGACGGGTGGGTGGCGCACCTTGCCTTGGGCTGCTTGTCTGAGTTGGTTGGCCGGACAACTCGTGAAAACCGGCGCGGTTGCAGACTGGTGTGGGTGCCAGGTCAGGCTGGCCAGAATTTGCCATGTGCACAGCATTTGCTATTGGCGGCTGGGAGGGCTGCTGCCTGCCTAAGCGCACTTCGGTCTGCGCCGTATCCTTTGCTGCCTGACCCACCTGTTCCCCCTGTGCGCCGCCGCCCCGCTGCTCTTTCAGAGGACGTATTCAACGATGGCTTCTGGGAGGGCGTGGACGTGGTGGTGAACGCGCTGGACAACGTCAACGCACGGTGGGTGGGTTGCTCCTGCCGCCGCCAGCTCAGCGGCAGTTCCGTTTCACCGTCTGCAGCATGCTTGCCGCAGTGGCGCCTGGTTGCTGCAGCATCTGCCAGGGCCGGATGGAGCCAGCTGCTGCATCCGTTGTGGGCTGCTGTGTCGGCCTCTCTGTGCGCTAGCTCCCTTACCCGCACACCCTTCGTTCCATCCCCCTCCCTCCTCTCGCATGCAGCCTGTATGTGGAATCCCTTTACCCACACACCCTTACGTGTAACTCCTGCCGCATGGCCCCCCTCCCTCCTCCCGCATGCAGGCTGTACGTGGACTCGCGCTGCGTCTACTTCTGCAAGCCGCTGCTGGAGTCGGGCACGCTGGGGCCCAAGTGCAACACCCAGATGGTGGTGCCGCGCCTCACTGAGAACTACGGTGCGGCTGCTGGGGCCTCACACGCCCCAGCCAGCAGTGGATGCGGCTGCTGGGGCTGCTGCTGCTGCTTGGGCGGGTGCATGCTAAGAAGCGCTGCGCTGGCGCACTGCACGCCATGCCTGCTTGATGCTGCAGACGTGCTGCGCAGCGCGTGTCCATCTCACGCTTGCGAATGCCAGCCACTTCAGCTCAGCACCAGTCATGTTGCTTTGTTTCCTTGCTGTTTGCAGGCGCCAGCCGCGACCCGCCCGAGAAGCAGGCGCCCATGTGCACGCTGCACTCCTTCCCCCACAACATCCACCACTGCCTCACCTACGCGCGGTAAGAGGGGGACCGTGGACGCGCGTGCTGCAAGTGCGGCAGTCAATTGTGCCTCCGCATGGCTGCCACTTGGAACGAAGGGACAATGCAGATGTGCAGAGTGTGTTGCGTGCAGCGCCGTGTTCACAGCAGAGCGCGGAGAACGAGATCGCATATCCTTGCCCATACCATTTCGGGGCCCTTCAACGTGCCTGTCACCCTTTCTTCCAAACCTAATGCAGGTCGGAGTTTGAGGGCATCCTGGAGAAGACGCCGGCGGAGGCCAACGCCTTCCTGTCCGACCCCGAGAAGTACATCTCCAGTGAGTGCCGGTCGCTGTTCTGTAGCATTTCAACGCGCATGATTTGAGCTGTGGGTGTTGGAAACCGTGCACAGTAGCAGAACGCGGTGCATTGTCCAGGCCGGCCTCGAGAAGTACATCCCCAGTGCGCGGTGGCGGAGCGCTGGATGCAGATGCACTGCCAGTTGTTTCAACTGGCTGTCAGTGCCCACGAAACTTCTCCATGCTTTCAGCGCTGCCCTGCTGTGCTGCTTCGTTTTGCGTCCCCGCGTGCTCTGCGCCCTCCTGCGGCGTCCCGCAGCATGTTGCATACCTTGTGCCGTCCCTCCACTCGCCTGCGCAGGCGCTAAGCAGAGCAGCGATGCCGCGGCGCGGGAGCAGCTGGAGAAGGTGGTGGAGGTGCTGGTGACCGGTGAGCAGTTGATTTATTCAGCAGCGCTGCAACAGTTGCGGCCGCTTGCGCCTGGCTGCTCTTTATTAACCACCGTGTGTGCGGCACAATGTCTGCGGCAGTCCAACCACTGCCACGTAAAAACGGCCCAGCTCTGAGCCTGCAGCTGCTGCGTGGAGTGGACGGAGATGCTGCTGCAGCTCTTCGGTTCTCCCAGCCGTATCTGCTGGTCTGCTCCCTCCTGCCCATATGCCTGTTCCCCCCCTGGTGCCCTGCAGAGCGGTGCGGCAGCTTTGAGGAGTGCGTGGCATGGGCGCGCCGCAAGTTCCAGCAGCAGTTTTACGACCGCATCGCGCAGGTGGGCCGTTTGGGCTTTCTGCGCCTGTTTGCTGGAAGCCAGCAAAGTGGTTGGGCTGTCGCGGCGTTGTGCAGTGCGGTCTGCTGCCTGGGTCGTCTGCCCTGCACAGAACTGCAGCAGCAAGAGCAGATGGAACACGCGCCGGCAGCGCATAAAGCAGCAGCAGAACTGTCTTGCGCTGCAGCCAGCCATGCCTCACTGACAGTGCAACGTGTACCATGCTTACTGCCGCAGCTGGTGTACACGTTCCCAGAGGATGCCAAGACCTCCACCGGGTCGCTGTTCTGGTCGCCACCCAAGCGGTGAGCGCGCGTCGCTGCAGCAAACCAATCCGGGCTCTCATAAGCTGATCGCCATGCACAGCAGTGTTTGGTGTGCAGGAATTGCTGGCCAGTGCAGGTCGCAAGCACTGTGTCCTGCCGCTGCTGCCGCCACGGTCTGCTGCAGCAGAGTGCACGTCTCACAGCAGCCCGCTCCGCCTCGTTTGCCGCTGCCTTGCAGGTTCCCCAGCCCAGTGGTGTTCAACGCGGCCGACCCCTCGCACGCCGCGTTTGTGCAGGCAGCAGCCATCCTGAAGGCGCAGGTGGGCCTTGGTATGGCATGGTGGTACACGGGTTTGCGAACGCAGCCTGTTACTTGCTGTTCTCAGGTGCACCGTCCACAGCCGTTGGACAAGGCAGCGCGTCCGCAGGTCCGCCGGTCAATGCTCAGCATCTGTCTGCCTGTAGCAACACCGGGGCTGCCACTGCCATTCCTTTCCACCCAGGTCTACGGTCTGCCGGTGCCCGACTGGGCATCGGATGCCAACCGCGTGGTGAAGGTGCGTGCGTGGTGCTGCTCTGGCGCCTGCTGCTGCTGCAGCAGCAGCATTGGTGCTGCAGGCAGTCCTTCCGCTGATCAGCTGGCCAGCCGGCTGCTGCAAGTCTGCAACCGAGCATGCATGCTCAACTGTCAACCACCGGCAAGCGTCTCGGTTGGCGTCCATCTTCTGCAGGTGGCGGCCGAGGTGGAGGTGGAGCCGTTTGTGCCCAAGGAGAACGTCAAGATTGAGACGGGTGGGCGCAGCTGCTAGCTGCTGTTGGCCGCGCTTGCTGCAGCCAGTCGGGGGCACGCAGTTGCAGGGGATGCCATTGTGTGCGTGCTTGGCAGCAGGACAGCTGCGTGGTGATGCTTTCAGGCACCACAGCCAATGAGCGGCAGGGATTTCAAGCCACCTGCCCTGCCCACACGCCTGCACTCCCCAACTGCAGACCCCAAGGCTTCGGCGTCTTCCATGGACGTGGGCTCGCACGAGGACCAGGTGAGGGGGCAGCAGCTGCTGCGATGGCTGGCAGTCATGTGGGGCTGGCGCCTTTGGTGGTGCAGGGCATGGCTTGCGTGCCCCTCATGCGCTGCATGTGTGGCATTCAATCTGACGCGTCCGGCGGCCAGTTTGAGGGCGCCAGGCTGACCAAGCACTGTGTGTTTCTCCCTGTGTTCTCTCTCCCTCCAGGTCATCGACGATCTGATCGGCAAGCTGCGCGGCGCGCTGACAGCGCTGCCGCAGGGATCGCAGGTGGGGGCGGGGCAGGACATGGCAGCGTTTGGTCAGGGGCAGGCTGTTAGCTGCTGCTGCAGACAGGCAGCAGTCGATGCAACATGCAACAGCATCAATAGCTGCCCTGCTGTCTCCGTTCATGCCCTGCTGTCTCCGTTCATGCCTTTGCATGACCTGCACTCATCCAGCTGTCCCTGGTCCATGCCCGCAGCTCAATGCCATCTCCTTTGAGAAGGACGATGACACGAACTACCACATGCAGGTGCGACCGCAGCCCATTTTGTTGCAGCAGCGCTGTTGTGTGTTGCTGCCCGCTCGGACACTGCTTCCTGCTCGTATTGCTGCGCCGGTGCTTTGCATTGCGTTGAATGCCATGCAGCTGAATGGCTCTGTCGGAGCTGCAGGCCCGCCCCACAACCCAATCCTCCACCTGCCCTCCTACCTGCAGTTCATCGCCGGCTTTGCCAACATGCGGGCGCGCAACTACGCGATCCCGGAGGTGGACAAGCTGCAGGTGAATATGCCGTGAATTCGATTTGGATGGAAATGCTTTTGCGGCGCCCTTGTGGCATCGCTGTTAGAGGCAGCCCAGCAGGCATGCATGTGGTCAGGCAACACCGGCTGGCAGTCTCGCCAACCGCCTTGCCCGCGCCGCCGCCGCCGCCCTCACCCTGTCGCCAGGCCAAGCTGATTGCGGGGCGCATCATCCCAGCCATCGCCACCACCACCGCCATGGCCACCGGTGAGCTGCCGCTTGCTGTGTGCTTTCGCCTTGCTGATGGAACGCAGCCTGACAGATTACCGCCATCCTGCTTGCTGCTGCGCTGTTTGCGGTTTGCTGTGCCGGTCTGCCGTCGCTGGTTGCTCTGGCAGTTCATCTGTTCCCACCCCCTGCTGCCACGCTTCAATGAATGCCTGCAGGCCTGGTGTGCCTGGAGCTGTACAAGGTCATCCAGGTGAGGCACTGCTGAGGCCTTCGTTGCGCCCTGTGTTATGTGCACGTGCGGCCGTGCTGTTGGGTGGTGTGCACCCAGCCCAAGGCGAAAAGCAAAGCGCACGATGCAGTAACACCGGAATCTCATCCGGAATGTGCCTCTTTTGCTGGTTTCACCACCTGGTCGCCCCAATCTACCAGTGGAGGCGCACCGCGACGCGTTTGCCAACCGGTGCTGTCCCACTTGCTCGCCCCCATCTGCAGAACAAGCCGGTGGAGGCGTACCGCAACACGTTTGCCAACCTGGCGCTGCCGCTGTTTGCGATGGCGGAGCCCATCCCACCCAAGGTGCGCACCAAGGTGTTGGCCTGCTGGGTGCGGCACATAGGGAACAGCTGCAGGTGGTGCGGGGAGAACAGAGGTGCCGGCTGCCTGGCGTGTTTGTGCAGGCGCCATTGGGCTGTGCGGCTTGCACTGCGGTGCAGGCGCCAACTTGCTCGAACAGCACGTCTCGCCGCCAATTCAAACTCAGCTCTCCCTCCCTGCCTCCCTGCTTCCCTGCCACAGTCCTTCAAGTTCAACGACCTGGAGTGGAGCCTGTGGGACCGGTGGATCCTGGAGGGCGACCTCACCGTCAACCAGGTCAGCAGCTGTGTTTGCCGGTGCCTTTGCTTGCTGTGCTGCTGCGTTTTCATTTTATTGTGAGACTATTGTGGGACCGCTGGATCCCTGGAGGGCGACCTCACCGTCAACCACGTCAGCTCTGCAGCCGTTTGTTGTCAGCGTCGCTGCTGGAGCGGTCCCACGCCAAGCGGCTGGAGGCCTATTCCACGCCCGCTCGCTGCTCCCAATCATGTTCAAACGGGCTGAGTTACAATTGCTGCCATTTGCTGCAGGTGCTGGAGTGGTTCCGCGCCAAGGGCCTGGAGGCCTACTCCATCTCCTGCGGCCAGTCGCTGCTGTACAACAACATCTTCCCCAAGCACAAGGTGAGCGAGCAGCCCACCCTGCTGTTCTGACTTAGTTGCTGGGGCTTGCGCTACATCTTTTCCGAGCACAAGGCGAGCAAGCTGCCTGCGCTGCTGTTTGGCTTGCTTGCATTGTTGTGGCTTGTGCTACATCTTCCCCGAGCACAAGGCGATGAGCGATCAGCCCACCCTGCTGTCCCGCTTGCTTTTTATTTGCTGGGGCTTGCGCTGCGCGGTCAGCAGGCGGCAGGCTGCTGCGGGCGGACAGCACACGTGGGCGGGAGCGGCTGGATGGAAAGACACCGCGGTTGAGCTCCAGCCAGCTCCTGCAGCCACTGCCGTCTTACCTCATACTTATTCACTTTTCCACTCACCGCTTTCTACCTGTTATTCTTCACTGTGTTCATCGCTTTCTTGCTGTTATTCCTCTCACCATTCCATTCACCGCTGTCTTGCTGTTATTCTATCCACCACATTCTTTGTCCATTTCCTCTGCGCAGGAGCGGCTGGACAAGAAGATGAGCGAGCTGGTGCAGACGGTGGCCAAGATGGAGGTCCCCGCAGACAGGTGCGACCGTGCATATGCATTTGTATCTTTCGTATCTGGCGGAACCCAACCATGGCGGCGGCGGCGCAGCGCGCGCATGCGCAATCACTGCTGCCTGCACCGCAGCCAGTGTGTTGTGCAGACAGCAACTGCTTGGTGTGCTGGGGATGGATGAGTGGGGGCCAGGCTGCTGCTCTGCACTGGAGCTATGCGACCTGCAGGTCGCTGAGCGCAGCTGTCGCCCCACCCGTGCAGGAGCCACTTCGATGTGGTGGTGGCGTGCGAGGACGAGGAGGGAGGTGCGCCTCATTCCTGCTGCCACTGCTGCCGCTGGGCCTGGGCCCTGCTTTACCGAGCTGCTGCCGTCGCCAGCGCTGCTGCTTTGTGGAGGCACGACCTGGCGCCTTCATTCCAAACGGCCCTTGCTTGTCGAACTGTAGGACATGTCTTACACGCCTCCCTTTTCATCTCCCTCCGTGTCGCTGCAGAGGACCTGGATGTGCCGCTGGTCAGCATCAAGTTCCGCTGAGTGGGAGTGCAGCCGGTCTTCGCTTCACATTTGCAGCATTTCCGCCCCCACTTGCAATGGCAACCAGGCAGCGGCTAGCAGCCGGCTGCCGCATCTTCACCTGTGCAGCAGCACCGCATGTGGCCTGACCTGCGCCTTTTTGCCTGCACTCGCTTAGACATTCAGCTGGGTAGAGCCACGCGTGCGCTGCTGCAATGTAATGCTACGCAAGGTGCAAAGTGCCTCTGCGGCAGTTGCGGCGGTCGCAGTTTTTTTGGGCTGTTGTGTTTTGCGCGTGGAACTGCCGCCTTGCAAGTGCGTGCCACTCCCCTGAGCACGGTTACAGCTCAGCCCTGCAGCCAGCACGAGTGGCGGGTAGGATGATGCCATGCGCTTGCAGCATCAGAAGCAGCGGTAGATGAGCAGCAAGTTGTGGCGCAAGAAGACACACAGCTTCCACGCCAGAAGGGCCAGGCCAGCAAAGACCATCACGGCAGCCATTCTGTTGGACAGCAGCGCGTAATAGAGCTTCCGCAAATCACGCTGCAGCTCCTGAACGTGGAACTGCCGAAGTCTGCGCTTGTCCTCGCGGCTCCAGTAGGCATCCATGTGGCTGGCATGCTGTGCTGCGCTCTCCGCCAGCAGGCGGTGCAGGATGGGGGTGGGCAGCTGGGGCAGCAGGCCGCGCCGCCCAGCCGCTCCCAAGCACAGCGCCAGCGTGCGCAGGTGGCGGCGGTCGTCGTCTGTCATGTGCTGCACGAGCAGCGCCGCCTTTGCCTCAGACCGCTCCAGCACCGCAGGCAAGGCAGCGCCAATGAAAGGGCAGGGAGAGGGCACCTGCTGCCAGCCCAGCACCGTCAGGTCCCAGTTGGTTGCAAGGTCGGGGTAAAAGTGCAGCCCCAGTCTGCCCATCGACTTGAGCCGCGCAAACACGCGGGCGCCTGCCTTGGGACGCGGCGGCGGCGCAGCCCTGGCCAGGACCAGTGCTGAGAACTTCGCGCCCACCCACACATCTGGGTTTGGGTCGGCAACAGCGCGCAGTGCCACCTCCAGAGGCGCCCTGCCCTGGCTATCCTCCATCGCTGCTGCCGCTGGAGCTGCCTCAAGCAGGATGCGCACCCGTGCGCTGCTGCCGCCCGTTGCGGCAACATGGAGGGCTGTGAGGCCGGGGGAGATGTTGCAGGCGTCTGCCCCAGCTGCCAGGAGCGCCTGGATGCACTCCACATGCCGGCTGCTGTCTGTCATCGCTGCAATGTGCAGAGCCGACAGCCGGCGCGGGCCTGGCATTGAATGATCGGCGCCCATCTTCAGGAGCAGGCGGACGACTCCAGGGTGGCCCATATGGCATGCCACGTGAAGTGCGCTGAGCGCATGCTGCGAGCTGCCCATCCGCATGTGTAACCGCGCATTAATGTCTGCACCGGAGGCAAGAGCTGCCGCCACACCAGGCACATCGCCCGCATGCGCAGCCTTGCCAAGCTGGAAGTTAGCTGTCATCCTGGAGGAGGCGGGGAAGGTGGACAGCAGTGCGCGGGTCAGTAGGAGGCGTGCCCAAGGCGCAACGGGCACGGCGGCAGCTTCGAGGCGGTGGGCGGCGGCGGCACAGCCTGGGCGGTGACGCGCTGACCTGCTGCTCATTCTGAAGTCTTTGTGCGCGTTGTATTACTTTCAGCGTCGCAAACGCGCCCAAGGTCCTCGGTCTCTCAGCCGGCGGAGCGATCGCATTGAAACCGCAGCCCTGTCTCTGAAACTAGTGCTCTTACTGATCTGTGCTGTTCTAGTAGCGACGCGAGGCGGCTTGAAGCCACAACGGGTCCCCGAGGCATGGATGTCGCCGCCGCCGCTGCGCACGCTGCCGCCGCCGCCGCCGCTGCCGCTGTGGGCACCTGGCTGTCTGCCCAGCTGCTCGCAGCTCATCACTGCCTTCGAGCTGGAGTTCACAAGTGATGCCGTGGAGGGGCCTAAGAAAGGAGAGGTTTCAGCAGCGGCCGGGTGGGCTGAGCTCAAGTCAGACGACGCAACATGTGCAAACCAAGGTCGGTGCCGCGGGGCGGCGGCTGCTCCAGCAGAACAGTGAGCAACTCAGCTACATTGGGTGCATGTTACATCTTGTTAAAAAGTACAGCGGACAGACAGTCAGTGGACAATGCGGCCTACTTTGCCGAGCGAGTGTTGTGGTGGTTTGCATGTGAATGATGTCGGCGGCGCAAGCAGGGGATGCCAACATGCACAACAACAAACCGTGTCACAGAGACGAGCACAGTTGCAATGAACCCATCCGACCTCCGCGTCATTTGTGCCTGCTGTGTCCCACTGCGCTCCTCCCGCACCGGCTGGTGCGGCAGCCGCTGCCATGGAGAGCGGGCGCGTGGGGGGAGCGGGCGCTGTGCGTGCTGTGCAGCACCCTCCGCCAGCAGGCGCTGCATGATGGAGCCAGGCAGCTGCGGCAGGCTTCCACGCCGCTGCGCCAATCCCAAGCACAGTGCCAGCGTGCGCAGCTGACGCCGGTCCTCGGTTGTCATGCCGCGCACCAGCAGCGCCGCCTCTGCCTCTGAACGCTGCAGCGCCTCTGGCAGGGCGGCGCCCAGGCGCGGGCAGGCTCCCTGCAGCTGCGGCAGGCTTGCCACCAGCGTGGCTGGGGGCAGGGCCAGTATCCACACGCTGTGCTGCTCAGAGCCGCCTGCCAGCGTGATGGGTGTGTCGCCGTAATGATCAGCCAATACTGCTGCCTCGGGGCCTGCTGCCGCCAGCAGGCGTGCTGAGTCAAGGGCGCCATACAACACTGCCCAATGAAGCGGCGTGCGCCCAAATGCATCTGCATGCATCTCACAGGGCTGCGCTGTGGCGGCGGCAGCGGCTGCCAGCAGTGCTGCTACACACTCTGTGTGCCCGCTGGTGCGGCCCATTGCCGCCAGGTGGAGTGGCAAGGTACCGCTCAGCGGCGCGACTGCTGCCTGATTCGCTCCAGCCTCCACGAGCAGCTCGGTGCACCGAGACTGGCCGCTCCGGCACGCCCAGTGTAGCGCTGTACGGCAGTGCAGCATGCCGTCGACGGGAGCACCAGCAGCCAGGGCTGCGGCCAACTGCTGCTCGTCGCCTTTCCAGGCGGCATCGTGCAGCTGCAGCAGAGGAGGTTCCATCAAGTGCCTGCGGGGAAAGGTGGAGCGATCCATTGTTGTTGGGGTGCTGCCTGCATCAAGCTGGTGCAGGCCGACGGCGGCGGCAGCGGCAGTGGCGGTGCAAGGAGCGGAGGCGCCGCACGCATCCTCGCGCACTTTGTACAGAACGGCCTCCACCCCCCACGCTGATCAAGCAGCAGAGCCGCCGAGCCCTCACAACTGCGCGCGCTCCGCCACAGCGCCCCGCACAGCCGGATGCGCGCCTGAATAATAACACAAGCGACTTGCAAAGCCTATGGCACGCTGATCAAGCGGGCTGAAACTCCCGAGGTTGCACTGGGCCCGCCACCGCTGCGCCCGCTGGCCGATCGGCTGCAGCGAGGCCTGCAGCAATGTTCCTCACATAGCTCTGTGTGGGCAGCTCCGCGCCCCTTTACACAGAGGTTTCGACAAGATCAATAGCCAAGGTTCGTTCAAGCTGGGCTGGCTGTTCTGTCCGAACAACCCCATCACGCCGGCGCCGCGTCTGCCGCAGCTGCCCCTTCAGCCGCCGCCGCTGCTGCCTGCTGCCGTGGATTGGACAGCCCGCGGATGCCGCTCTCTGCAACCGCCGCCTCCCAGTTGCTGCCCGCAATCTTCTTCACTTCCACGCTGCGCACCGTGGGGCTGGTGATGCAGTATATCGTCACTGCGCAGCGGGGAGGGAGGACAAGAACAAGTGGTAGATGAGCCTGCTGAAGCGAACCTGGGCAGCGGCTGTGGGAATGGAGCGCATGTCTGCGCATCAGCACGGCTACGACACAGCATGCATGCGCATGTCATGCCTCACACCCTGCCCATCCACTGGTACGGCATTGCACCTGCGTAGCCATCTGGGTTGGAGCGTGGTCGGTAGAAGGGGCAGATGCCGCAGTGCTTGCAAAACAGGTGCTTGGCTGTCATGGTGTTGAACTGCGCATGCGGCGAGGGGGGGCAGCTTGCAGCGGTACCCGTTGAAAGCTTGGTAGGGGGCAGAAGCAGAGGACTGGCTACCTGCACACAACTTCCTGCCGCTGCACTGCCCCTGCGTCAGCTCTGCTCCAGCTGACCCGCATGCGCAGCTGCATTGCTCAGTCGGCCCGCTCGCCTCACCTGGTAGCAGCTGAGGTCCTCGGCGCCCTGTAGTAGCCGGAAGTCGGCTTCCGGCACGATGCAGTGTGTGTTGCGCTTCATGGCGCAGATGGAGCCTGCAGGGAGCGGTTGAGGTGCCCGCACCACCAGCAGTGAAAACAAGGCGCCGCCGGCGGGCAGGAGGCAGCAGGCCGCTGCTTGAAAGAACGGGCGATAATGTTAAGTACAAGATTGGACTCACAGTCGCAGTCCCAGGCCACCAGGTCGGGCGCCGCATCAAACTCAAACCTGCGGCGGCGGCAGCGGCGGCGGCGGGGCAGGTCGGTGGCAGCATTGGCGGCGGGCGGCGGGGCGCTGCGCACTGCGCTGCTCGGCGATCTCAAGCATGTGGCTTGACAGCCAAATGTCAGGCTCCCGCCGCTGCCCGCCACGTCGTCGCGAAGAACCCGCGCCCACCTGACTGCTCCGCAGTGGCACTGCCCGGTATGGGTAACCATTTCGTTCGTCGTGATTGCGGGATGGTGTGAACGTAGCCGACGGGCCTGGCGCCACTTTGCAGTGCCGCCGCTGCCGCCGCCGACCCTGCTGAGCACGTCCGCAGGTCGCATTGATGATTTGAGCACAGCCCGCTCGCTGAGCATCCATCATTGCTTACTAGTTTCATGGCATGCTGCCAGGCATCAGGTTCCGAATGCCTCCCTGTCCCGGCATTGCGCAATCCAGCCTGCCCTGGCGCCCGCCAAGCAGCGCCAAACCGTTAGGCCGCCGCCGCCGCGCCGCTGCTGGCTTTCCCACCCCGGTCCACATGACCAGCACCTGCCAGGCTGCCACTGCCATACCACCGCTTGCCGCGGCAGCGTATCGGCCGTTGACAACGGCAGCGGCAGGGGCTGCTGCTGCTGCTGCTGCTGGTAGCGAGCCGGAACTGCGCTGCACCACATTGTGGAGCCCCTGGCTGGGGTCATCTGCGGCACTGATCAGTGCTGCTGCACAAGTTATGGGGCATCGCAGGCTCTGCGCTGTCGACCTGGCAAACCAACCATGCAGATCACTTGCGGGCGCAGCATGCCGCAGGCTGACGGCTAGGCTGCCCAACAGCCGTGTACGTGAGTACTGCCGCAGCGGCAGCGGTGGCAGTGTTCGGTGCTCCGGCTGCTGTCACAGCTGCGCCAAATGCCGGCAGGGCGGCTGGGGTGACCGAGGCTGGTGTTCCTGTGCTTCAGCCCACCCGGCACGGCACAGGGCAGCCCAGTGGCGGGGCATGTGCCGCCCCTGACGGTGGGGTCAATCCCCTGCCGACTGCGCGCAACGTCAGCCCGCCGCGTCCGCTGCATAGCCTCTGCGGTCCAATCACAATCTTTTGACCGTGCCCGCCACGGAGGCGTTGCGGGAGCGGGGAGAACCGCCACCGCTCTCGTGATGCGGCGTTCCAGGCGTGACCGGGGCGTGCTCAGAGGCTTCGCGGCAACTGTGCGAACACGAGCAAGCGCATGGCCGCCTCTAGAGCTCAGGGGCCACCACATCATGCAGCGCGCTGCGCGGTCCACAGCGCGCTCGCTGGCCGGTTCAGGTTGCTGAGGCTGAGCACTGAAGAACAATCAACCTCTGCAAGCTTGCTATGCCTTGGCAGGCAAGACTGTGGGTGGATGACGACTTGAGCTGAAAAGATGAGCCGCTGGCCCATTGCTGCGTTGATGACGTGCACAACGACTGTATAGTTGTCTGGACCAACCCAGCCGAGTGGTGCAGCCACTCAAGCCGCCGCTGCCCACGCAGTGAAACAGGCACGCCAGCAGGTGATGTGGGATGGGTGTGGGCAGCTGCAGCTGCAGCCTGCGGCGTCCTGCAGCCCAGCATCTCCTAACGAGAGCCGCACAGTCATGTAGCCACAAGACTGAAAGCCCAAAGCTCTGCTTTGCCTGGACAAGTCCCCAGCCTCAAATTGCCTGCTCCTGGTCAGCCACAGCGTGGCTTTGTCACACGGCTGGGAGTGCTGATCGCAGCACATGAGAGCACAGAACATCACACGGCGCTGCCTTTCGACTTCTTCTTTTTTGGCTTCTTTGCCGCCGGCTGCTGCTCCTCTTGCTCCTGCTCCTGCGCCGCAGCAGCGTGCTTGGCCTTCTTCTTCTTCTTAGCCGCAGGCTGCTGCTCATCCTCTGCCGCTGCTGCCGCCTCAGCCTGCTCCGCCTTGCTGCGCTTCTTCTTCTTCGTGCCGCTCACAGCCTGCTGCTCCTCGGCATCCGCCTGCGGCTCCTCATCTGCGACTGTTGCCGCCGCTTTCTTGCCCTTCTTCTTCTTCTTGGCCTGCTGCTGCTGCTCCGCAGTCTCATCCTCTGCTGCCGCTGCACCTGCCTCCGCATCCCCAGCTGCCTGCTCCTCCCCCTCCTCTTCTCCCGCCCCGCCGTCGCCAAACAGGTCTTCAAACTCGCGGCGAGCAGCGTCGGCTGCTGCCACCCGCTTCTGCCAGCCATCGCTGCCCTTCTTGAAGGCGTCCACATGGCAGCTGCGGGGCGGGGGAGGTGAGGGACGGGGGAGGTGAGGGACATATGCGGGAACTGATGAGTTGTGCCAGGGGCAAGATAGAGAGGCTGGAACAACATCAGGCCGCAGCATGTACAAGCTGGGGTGCTCTGCTCGCCAGCAAATGTGACATGCCGCGTGCTGAGAAATCATCAAGCCAACTGAACAGAAGCCTGCCGCACCCCCTCAGCTGGGCTCACCGGCGCAGCAGCAGCGGGCCGCGGTGCGTCTGCAGCAGGCGCGGCTCCGCCGCCGCCAGCTCGCCGGCAATCGCCTCCTTCTCAGCCACCTCCTGCAGCGGGGATAAGCAGCACGAGGCGTCAGCCGACGTCGGCAGGGAAGCACTTACCATTCAAATGGCAGGGCGGCATGCAAAACACAAACCGGCTGCACCTGCCACCCTGCACCCTTCCTCAAGTTTGCGCACACCAACTCCAGCGCAGCAGCACAGCGCTCACCGCCAGCGCATACGCCTTCTCCACAAAGTGGCTGCCGCTGCCGCCCAGCGCAATGTCGCCCCAGGCGCCCGCCAGGCCGCGCAGCAGCGCCCGACGCTTCTTGGCCGCCGAGCCGGGGCCCTGCGGGCAGGGGGCAGGGGGTGCAGTGTGCAGGCAGTGAGTACCAGACACCGCGTCAAGTTCTGACCCCGTAGCCGGAACAGCCTGCTGCACCGCTTCTGCTGGTGATGTCTCCGCAATCCCGCACCGCTGCAGCGATCAATGCCGTGTCTGCAGCCAAAAGCACTCAGCACCCTCAGCACTACAGCACCCACCTCCAAAAATGCCTCCAGCACGCGGCAGCCGCCGGGGTCCTTGGCCACATGCTGCAGCTGGCCGGGTGGCAGCGCCGCCACCGCATCCGCCCACTGCTTGCAGGCGGCGGCGGGCAGGCGCAGCAGCGTGCCGGCCATGGCGCAGCCCAGGGTTGACAGCCTGCAGGGCAGCAAAGGGGTGGCAGCACATGTTGATGGTGCCGGCTGAACTCGGTCAGCAGGCACAGCAGCAGCATGTACTGCGGTTGAGCCGTCAGAGACATCAGAGAGGGGCGCTACTGCCTTAGCAGCGCCATGGGCCAAGCACCCACCTGCCGCTGCCCTGCCCCAGCTGTGTCGTGGTGTCCAGAGTCAGCAGCGCCTCCAATGGCGAAGCCGCCGCGCTGCCGCTGCCGCTGCTGCCGGCTGCTGACCAGAGCGCGGCTGCTGCTTCGGCTTCTTGGGCACCCAGGCGCCCCGCTACCGCCAGCAGCGCCGCAATCACGCCGCTGCAGTGCGGAAGTCCGTAGACGGCAAGTGTGAATGAAGCATGCACTGACCAGGCAGAGCATGTGTTTCCCCTCCCTGCCAGGCAAATGCAGCAACATGCAGGTGGGCGCATGATGCTTATGCAGACTTGCAAGCGCCTCCCAGGCAGCTGCCGCGTGCTCAGCTAGCTCCCGCCTGCCCAGCGCACCTGCGCCGGCTGCGCAGCAGCTGCGGGAAGGCGGGCTTCAAGTCCTCAAACATGCGCTTCAGCTGCGGGCACGAAACGAGGGCGGCCAAGAGGTGAGTGTGGGTGCACGCAGGGATGCATGGCAGGTGGCCACTGCGTGTGTACAGGATCCTGCAACAGCCTGCCCCATCAACAGCAGCTGTTAGTTCGCTGCACACGGCACAGTCCCAGCAGCGCTGCTGCAACAACCGCCCCTTCCCAGCCAGCGTGCTACCCCCGCCCCACCTGCTGCGGCTTGCGCAGCGCCGCCAGCGCCGCCTGGACACCAAAGTTGGCCGCCGGGTGCTGTGCCAGCCTGCAGGGCGCAGCAAGGATGCAGATGAGATGCTCGCACTGCTGGAATCACGGTTGATAGCGCAGCATGAGGGTGTGGTGGCGGTAGAGCAGAACAACTAGGCGTGCACCAGCAGCAGCACCAGCAACAACAGCTCAACAGGCCCCTCAGCAGCGGCTGCCCGACCGGCACACAGTGTGCTTGCTGTTCAGCAGCTGGCTGCCGGAACTCACTGCAGCAGGTGGCCCTTGAAGCACAGTGTGGTCAGCTTGGCAAAGTAGTCGTCCGGCGCCGTGCAGAACACCACCTGCAGCAGCAGGGGTTGAGAGGCGGGGACGGCAGGCTGAGGTGGAACCCTTGCAGACCAAGCGCTGCTTGAGGCGTGCTGGAGCAAAGACACCCTAGACAACGAGCTAATTTGCCAGCGCAGCAGATGCCCGTCAGCTTGAGGTGCCGCACACAGACAGAGAGCCATGCAGCGCACCTCCATCAGGTGGCTGCCGTTGCGGTCCTGCAGCAGCGCGTGGCACCGCTCCATGGACACGCTTTCAATGCCCTTGGAGGAGGCGCCGCCCAGGACCTGCAGCAGCAGGCGCTGCTGCAGCTTCCTGTGTGGGGGCGGGGCGGGGAGCAGGATGGGTGCATGGAGGGTGAGAGGTGCAGGGTGCAGAGACGCGACACCTGTCGCCCCAGAGCAGCACATGCAGCGGGTAACCAGCAGCTAGCAGCGCCATCCGCTCTCGCAGGCCAGCAGCAGGGATGGCATGAGAGCCACCTCCATCCCCGGCCCCTTCTCACTGGTTGTGGGTGCAGGCGCGCAGCAGCGCCTGCAGGAAGGGCCCCGCAAAGCTGTCGGTGGACAGCCGCTGCATCTCCTCGCCAGACCAGTCATCGCCCAGCACAGTGGTCGCCAGCTTTTCCAACAGCGCAGGGTAGTCTGCCCCCTGGGAAGCGCCACTGCTGCCTTCACCGCCCTGCCCACCGCTGCTGCCAAGCTTTGCGGCCAGAGCGCCGCCGCCCCGCGGGCCAGCAGGGGCGGCTGCCTGTCCAGCCTCTCCGCTGCCGGCAGCGGGCTCAGGCTGTGCTGCCGGCTTCTTGCCAGGAGGCGGTGCCACATCGCGGCCTGCCAGCACGCACAGCAGCCGCCGAGCCACAAACGAGCTGCATGCCAGGGAGGCAGCGGGGGAATGCACGCCATTCAGCAATGGTGCGTGCAGTTGGGTGCGCACAATCAGCAGCTGCAACCAGAGCGTGCAAGCCCACAGCCGTCTGTCACGGCAGGCTACAGAGCACGCCTGCTGATTGCCATGGAGTTGCCATTTGAAGGGAGGGAGCCTCACCCATACTTGCTGGTGGCCATTTCGTACAGCGAGGCCGCGCACGCCTCCGTCACGGCGGTCAGCGCCTGCAGCGCAAGCCAGCATTGCGCGTCGGTCAAGTGACAGACACGCAGCCCGAGCTCAGCAGCGCAGCAGCAGCAGCAGCAGCAGCAGCAGCAGCAGCAGCAGCAGCAGCAAGGTGTGCAGCGCTATATCCAGCAGCAGCAGTCTGCTGCAAGGCGGCATGCCTCCTGCATTCCAGGCAGCGCTGGCATGACAGCCCACGCTGCCACCCACCTCTTCAATGCGGGCAAAGTCGTCATCACCCGCTGCAGCCGCACGTTTTCCAAGCTCTACAGTGCATTTCTCCAGGACATGCGAGCCAAAGGGGCCACTGCCGGGTGGGGGACGGAGCGCAGGCAACGGTTGAGATCTGGCTGCCACTGGAAGGCGGGACAGCAGCGCCCTGCACCCTGGACTGCAGCATTCGTCGCAAGTACAAACTCCACTGCAATGCACTGAATGGTGCGCTGGTGCTGCCGCCGCCGCTGCTGCTCCTCCTCTGGTGACCACCAGCGGCAGCCGAGCCCAGCACCTCACCTGGTGCACATGGTGCCCAGGTTGTCGCCCTCCACACATGCCTGGGTGAAAGCGCAGAGCGTCTCGGTGCCGGCATGGGGCAGCAGCTTCTCCAGCACCTGCAGGCCGGGAGGACAGGGTGGCGGGCGGTCTGGGCGGCGGGCGGCAGCGGCGGGCGGCAGGCGGCGGCGACGGCGGAGTGCTCCCCGCGCCCATCGCGCGCTTCCAAACGCCTGCGCACTCACCCTGCTGCACGCCGCGTCGGTGCCGACCTCCGCAGCGCCCCGTTCCACGCACTCCCCAAGTGCGTTGTCCGCCAGGAGCGTCCGCTCCTCGTCATCGTCCAACTCTGCAAACCGACCGCCGATCTCCTCGTAGTAGGACATCGTCTCGGCGTCCAGGCGGCTGTAGCCGCGCTGCTTCCGCTCGCCGCCGCCTGCAGCGGCGGCCTCCTCGCCCTCCCGCTCGCGCTTCTTGCCCGCCATCGCGATGGAATGCTGCTGCGAGCGCGCCGGGCGGCCATGCATGTGGCGGCCCGCCAGCGGCGGCGCCAGCGTGGCGGGCGGCAGGCGCCGGCGCCCGACGGCAGCAGCACGTGCCGGGGGGTGGACTCGCCTGCTTGGCGTGCTGTGTGTGCCAGAACCCAGATGTTGAGGGGTGTGCCTGGAGTTTGAAATGCCGGTGAGTGGGCACTGGCCCCAGCTTTTGCTGTCGGCATCACACGCCTCCGCTCACTCACCTCCCCCACTGGCCTCCGCTGTGCAGGCGTCACAGCGCTGCTCGGAACCTCCTTGGCAGCTGCGGAGGCCATCCATTCCTGAAAAACCTTGGCATGGAGTCGATCTGCCCTGCGGGGATGTAATGTGCTGTGTCACATGGCCGTTGCCATTGCTGGCAGGATGAGCACTGGCAACCACTATTATTGAACAGCACCGACGCCCTGCCGGCCATCTGTGCTCTGCGCTCAAACAGTTGCGGCCCATTCAGCGTTCAAGGGACGTGTTGTGAGTGCCGCTGTGCAGCCAATTGCCCATCAGCCTGGCTGCCGACCCCTTGCATGCCAAACATCTGCGTACTGCGGGAGTGCGGACAGCGGGTACGTGATTGTAGGTATCCCGTGCCATTGAAGGGCGGTGAATTGCCTGCGCAGTGAGCAAACCCAGCAGCAAACTTTATGTAAACAACAGTACAGCTACCGATAGCATGTACACAGTCGTAACACGCAAGATAGTAGGGTCTCCCACTACCCCCCCCTCCTATGTTGGGCAAAACATGTGGTGGCGAGATGCCGCGCACCCGTGGCGCTGTGTGGTTGAACCCCATAAATGTGGTTGAACCCCATTGGTGTTGCCATTGTTCTCTCACGTTTGCGTGCAAAGCCCTGCAACAGATCAGATGGCTGCACAGACCACTGGAGATGCGCGCGACGCGGGGAGCGGCCCTTGCAAGGGCCCCACCGACGGCGGCGGCGGGGTCAGGAGCGCCCTGCACAGCGCCCTGGAAGTCGCCCTGCTGCCCGCACGCGTCGCTGGACGCGTGTGGGAGGCGGGGCGGGGCGCGCTGGCCTCGATCGAATCTCTCACACCCGGCAAACTTGCTGGTGCTGCCTGGGGGGCGGCAGCTGAGGGTGCCGAGGTGCGCCCGGCAGCTTCCAGCATAGCTGCAGTGCCAGGGGTGAGGGGTCTGGCCGCCGCCGCCGCCGCCGCCGCCCTCCAACGCTCCTGCTGACCTGCCTGCCCGGCTTCTCCTGCGCCCTGCCATGCAGCTCTTCCTGATGAAGCTGCGCATGCTGCTGCAGCGCACGCGGGGCGGCGTGCTGCTGCTGGGTGCCCCCGAGAGCAGTGCTGAGCCCGCGGCGCCTGAGCCCGTCGCCGCCGCCGGCAAGGAGGATGAGAAGGTGGGCCGGGAGGCCTGCTGATGTTGTTGATGCTGCTGCCTTGCAGGATTGCTGAGCCCCAGCGTGCACCTCGCCCAGCAACACCCTTCACGTCGCGCAGCCAAGGCTGCCGGGATCCCCTGCGCACCGGGGCTGTCCCCACATCTGCTCCCCCAGCACCCCCGCCTGCATCTCACCCACGTGCACGTCCTGCAGGACGCGAGCCCGTGCTCAGACTGCCCGGTGGATGAGGGTGCCTCTTTGGACGAAGGTGCCTCGGTGGAAGCTGAGCCTGAGGAGGTCACTGCCGAGGAGCCGCAGGTGGGCAGCAGGGCTAGTAGCTTGTATTGCAGGCAATGTTCGGCTCTGCACCGCAGCGTGCGTGCTGCTGAACAACCTGCAGCCCAGCGCATGAGGTGGCACGCCGCCTGCACACACACACTCTACCGCCTGCCACCCTGGCTGCCCTACAGCCTGAGCTGGCTGTCGAGAGCGAGGGAGAGGTGGCGCTGCCGCCGTCCAGGGAGGACGAGCCCGTCTCAGAGGAGGCGGCAGGTGTGTGGCGCATGCGTGCGTGGCTGCTGTAAATGGTCTGCTGTGGGCATGTTCAAGCGCAAGTTGTCTACGCCGCTGCACCATCCACACATGGCCTCATCCAGGGCCTCAACTGCGCTGAAGCCAGCTCATCACCCACCGTCGCCTATATGCCCTTGCAGACGTCGATGCTGCGGCGCCCAGCGAGCCGGCGACCCCAGGTGAAGCCAGATCGCCGCTGTGCTGCAGTCCTGCTCTGCGCACGAGTGTGTGCAGACTGCTCACGTCAGCGTAAGCGAACGACCGTCCTCGAAGCCCCGCATGCATTGAGCGCCTCAGCCCCCCGTTTAGCCTGCCTCCTGCCGCTGCTCCTTGGTGTCTGCAGCCTGCGCCCCGGACTACGCCCCCTCCTCGCCTTGTGAGGGTGAGGCAGCAGCACCTTCCTCCCACACTGGACAGGAGTTTGTTGCCTGTGCAGCCATCTGCAGGCAGTGCTCACAGCACGTATGTTGCGGTGATGAAACAGATGCGGGTCTGCAACTGACGGTTCAGCTGCACATGTGCTACCCTGCTGCTGCAGAGCGGGCCGGGCTGGAGCCGGAGCCAGCAGCGCCGGCAGAGGCGGCGCCGGCACAGGCGGATCTGCCTGGAGAGGACAGTGAGGCAGCTGAGCCGCACTCGCCTGTGGCAGTGGCTGCGGCCGCCGCGCCAGAGGCTGCACAGGTGCGCTTGCTGTAGTAGCGGTGTTGTTGGAGGGATGACACGTGGGCTGGCGTGCCACCATGGCTTGCCGCACCTGCATCGCCTAGTTTGGAAGAGCCATTTGCCCACCTGCGCGTCCACACTTCTGCAGGTGGACGGCGAAGGCGTGCTGCTGGCAAAGGAGGCGCCCAGCCCTGCCGCTGCAGCAGAGGACGGGGCACCGCAGGATGAGGCGGCCCCTGCCTCGTCCCCAGCAGCTGCCGAGGCGGCCCCCGTCCCGGCCCCAGCACCGGTCGAGGCGGCCCCTGCCCCTGCCCCTGCCCCTGCCCCAGCACCTGCTGACGCGGCACCTGCCCAGGCCCCGGCACCTGCCCAGGCGACACCTGCTGCCGCAGCTGAGCTGGCGGCAGAGGGCGAGGTGGCGCCAGATGGCCCCCCAGCTGCCGCGGTGGCAGAGGCCAGCGAGGAGCTGGAGGCAGAAACTGCCGCTGATGCAGCTGAGGGAGAGGCTCAGGTGGGTGCAACATTGCCAGATTGTTGGATACAGTGCAGCAGGTGTTAACCGACTCTCTTGCATGTGCTTTACATGCTGCACCTGTCACAACCAGGCCGCCGGCTGCCCCTCCCCCACAGGATTCTGCTGCGCCAGCGGTGGACAAGGAGCCCGAGCTGGTGTTTGTGGTGGGCGAGGATGGCCAGCTCGAGGTGAGAATCAGGGTGTGATGGGTGTGTGCCGGGGGCAGAATGCAGCTTTCGCCTGCGGCGCCTGCTTCTGGCTGCATTCAAAGGGCAGCTGATGATATGCAGTGTGATGGCAGTCCCAGTTTCCCGGGATGACTCATTCTGATGCACGTGTCGGCGGTGTGCTGCTGTGCCAATTCATTGCCTGCAGGTTGAGGAGAACGATGAGGCGGCGGCGGCGGCAGCAGCAGCAGCAGCAGCAGCCAAGGAGGTCGTGCCGTCCTCCACCGATGCACTTGCTGCCGATGCAGCGCCAGCTGATGTGCAGCCGGCGGCGCCGATTGCGCCGCCCACTCCAGCCAAGGCGGAGGCGGGTGCGCACCCAGTTCCTGCACCCAAGCCAGCGGCACCGGCTGCAGCCAGCGAGCCCGAGATTGTGCCCGCCCCTCGCACGCCGGCAGCCAGCGTTGTCGGCGGCATGCGCGTGGCAGCGGCAAGCCCCAAGGTGCGCTGTGGTGGGGGCTGCACTGAACTGACAGGCATTTGCAATGGTGTGTGTGTTCACAGCCTGATGGTGCAGCACAGCAGTGGCAGTCTTGCTGATGCATGCGCAGGCTGCACAACTGACCTGTTCGCATGCCTCGGCTGCCCCTTGCCAATCCTGCAGAAGAAGAAGCGCAACCCCGTCCACAAGGTGCAGAAGGTGCGCTGCCATTATACTGAGTGTTTGCAGAGAGGTCTTGCAGGTGTGCAGCGCAAAATGAGACATGGTGAAGGAACGCCCCTCCGGATGGCGGTGGCGGTGGCGGTGGCAAAACTGCGCAGGCGAGCACGCGTCACGCAATTGTTCGTGCGTCAACCTTAGCGTGCCTCTGTTGCCACTGCGCAGATGCTGGGCCTGAAGTCGAGCGGGGCAACCGGCAGCAAGTCTCGCCACTGAACTCCCAAGGCAGGCAGGCAGGCAGGCAGGCTGGGCACTGCGTTGTCAACCGACGTTGGGCAGGTTGCTCGAGCTGCCCAACGCCACGACGACTGGCGGCAGCTCCAGCCTGGCAGTGCTTGTCTTTGCATTCCATGCAGACTCAGAAATCGCGCACAGCTGCCTGCAGTTAGCAGACGTTTGCTTAGCTGTTTGTTCCTGTTCCAACTGTTTTACTTTGCTCTACTATGTATACCAAGCCAGCCGCTACCCTTCAAGACCGCAGCTCCATCTGTACCTCTTCCCTCAAAAGTGCTGATACTACCAAGCCCGCATTGTAGCAAGCCGTGTAAACAGAATCGCAAGTGATATCGCGTAGAGAGCGACTCCAGCTGCTCAGAGCTGGTCACACCAGCCATCTCTTGCTCTCGAAGCGCGTTACATGTTCAGGCGCTGGGCAGCTTTCACAACTTGTACTCAAATGCAAACGCATGCAGTGAACAACAACATTCAGCAAAACACCGAAGCTTTCTCCCATCAAGCCAGTCCCTGCCATGCCAACCAGTATGCACGCGCATTGCACATTTCTGCCGCTCAGCGCTTCTCCCGCTTGGTGTGGCGGGTGATGTCCATTGAATCGTCCGCTGTCAGCCCAGCTGTGTCCATGTCCCCACCGCTGAGCGCAGGCTCGCCGCCCAGAGGCGCTGGTTGCACTGGCTCCAGGCCGGCGGCGCCCGGCAGCGCCGCCTCCGCCACCGCAGCGTGCACAGCATGCGCCGCCGCCTCGGCGGCGGCGGCCTGCAGGCCGCCGGCAGTGCGGCTGTCCAGGGCGCCGGCAGGGCTGGAGGCAAAGGGGCCAGCAAGCATGGTTGGGTTGCTGCTGCCGGCAGTGCCGGCCAGCCGGCTGCCGCCCTCCTCCTCATCCAGTTCCAGGTCCGTCAGCGGGTGGCTGGCCATGCGATCAAAGCTCAGAGCGCTGCCGCTGCGCCCGCTGCCGCGGCTGGCGACTGAGATGCGGCCACTGCCAGCGCTTGCCAGCGGGCGGGGCTGGCGGGCAGGGCTGGCGGCAGCAGGCGCCACCGCCGCCTTGTCCTCAGGCCCAGCTAGCTCAGCAGCACCTGGCGCCTGCTTGCCTCCTTCCTCTGGCGGGTTCTGCGGCAGGGGCTGGTAGCCAAGAGTGGCGGCGCCCACTTCAGCTGCACCATCCTGCGCCTCACGGCTGCCGGGGGTGAGGTAGTCTGCCGGCAGTGGCAGGCCGTTGCCGCCCATGCGGCCCATGCTGGGGGAGGGCTCACTGGCCTGCAGCCAGGCGGCCGCAGCCTGCAGCGCCTCGGGGCCTGCGCATCAGGGGCGGGGAGGCAGCGGTTGTGACGCTTTGAACATGCATTATGTTAGTGCTGCTCCGCACATGCCATCGTTGTGCTGCAAGCATGCCAACCATCCCTGCTGCTGGCGCTGAGCCAGCCTTGCACCGATTGCTGAGCAGCAACCACCAGTGGTGCAGCCTAAGAACAGCAAACAACCCACCCGCAGGCTCAAAGGCCGCCAGCAGCTGCTCCTCGCGCGCCTGCAGCAGGCATTGCAGGTCAGGTCAGCTCCACTGACCGGGTCGTTGTGACTACAAGCGAGTGCAAAGTTCGGCAGCATGCATGCCATGCAAGCCGCACACACCGTGTCTGTCCAACACGCTGATCCAAATCTTACTCAATCGAAAATGCCCACCTTGAGGTCTTCCAGGCGGCGGCGGGCCGGCGGCAGGCCAGCAGCGCCCGCGGGCCGCCCCACAGGGCGGGCACCCGCCCTACGCTCCGCGCCCGCATGCGCCACCACATCAGCCTCCCACTCCTCCACTGCCGCGCCAAGTGAGGGCGGGCCGAAGGGCGCCTCGGAGCGCGCAATGGCGCGCACCAGTGCAGCATCCAGCATTGGATGCTCAGCGGGCAGCTGGGGCGGGGGCGACGGCTGCGGCGCCGCTGGCAGGGGCGCCGGTGGGGCAGGGGTGGCAGGCGCCGCCTCAGCGGCGGCAGCGGCAGCGGACGCGGCAGCGGCAGCAGCGCTGCTCTCGGGTTCTGCCTCCTCAGCCACGGGAGCCAGCAGGGGAGTGGACTCAGATGGCAGCGAGCCGGCGGTGGCAACTGGAGGCGGCGTGATGGGCTGGGGAACAGCAGGCTCAGCGGGCGCAGCGTGCTGCTGCGCGGCTGCCGGGACGATGGCGCCAATGGCGGGCAGGGCATCGGAGGGCAGGCGGTCGACAGCTGCAGGCGGAGGCAGGGATTGGAAGGCAGGGCACGCCTGTTGGCAGCACTGAAGGCAGGCCAAATGGGGATCGTTTCATGGTATGCTGCAAGAGTGCAGCAGTGCGTATCAAATGCCAGGCAACGAAGCCCACCTCGCAGTGCGTCGGTCCTACGAGGCGGCGTGCCGGGCACAGGCACGCTCATGGCGCGCACCGCCAGGCGCTGCGCGCCTGCACGTGTTGATAGTCGGAAAGGGTTAGGCCGGGGGTCGTTACTGGTGGCGGCAAGCATCTTAAGATGCAGAAGCTTCCTGACTTGAATCCGAGCGGAAACCGAGGGGAGTTCATTTGCACGCCGACCTCCCGTGCTCACGCCTGCCCTCTGCCGCACCTGCTCCCCACACCAGGCGGATCAGCCCCCCGCGGCTCAGCAGCAGGTGTGCGATGGCGGCGGCGGCAAAGGCGCCTCCCTGCAGACGTAGAGACGCAAAGGCAGCGATGGAACGGGGTCTGCGAGTGGCTTTGCGGTGCGGCAGGCGGCGGCGGCTGCAGCGGCGGCGGCTGCAGCGGAGGCCCCGCCGTCAGGGCGTCCAAGGCCAAACCCGAGCCTCCACGCTGCCCCTCAGTCCTCCCATCACATACACACACCTGCAGCAGGCCAAAGTAAACTCCCAACAGCACGGACGCCACGTGCTCGGCCCATCCCAGCACTTTGAGCGCCAGCAGGACGGGCCAGAGCACCGCGAGCAGTGCCAGCTGCCCCAGAGAGGCGAGCATGGCCTCGGCACGCTCTGACTCTGGAGAGCGGAACCGGACTGCCCTCTGCGTGGACCGTTTTGAGACCACAGCCATGTGTAGAGCAGGAGAAGCAAGCCTGGCACACTTTGGCACAGGCGGCAGGTAGCTGGCAGACAAGGCCGGCGGCGGCGGCGAGCGGGGCGCGCAGCGCGCAGCGTGGCGGGGGGTCTCGCGCCAGTGGGTTGATTTTGAATCACTAATGGGAATGATGAGCAGTCTTAAGCTTTCTGGACGCTGCTATGAGGTAGATGGCGCATCCCTGTCCTTCTAATAGTGTGCCTGCTCGGCTTCCCGTGCCCGCCGTTGTCGCACCTCCGCGCCACAACGGCAAGGCTGCCGCATGATTTTGCTATCCCAAACAACATGGATCAGCGCTAGAAGACTTCCAGAGTGGTGCAGCAGCAATGAAATCATTCATTTTATCCACCGCTGCTCTGCATGCCGCCGCCGCGCCGCGCCCGCTGACGCTGACGGGGCGCAGCTTCCGCCGCCCTCAGCCCTGTCCTTGCTTCGACCGCCAGGCCTGTGTCAATCACCACACATCATGTACGCGTTCGAAACAGCACAGCGAACGCAGGCGGGCACTGCCTCAGATGGCAGCCTGCTGACGAACGCCCTGCACAGCGCGCTGGGCGCGGCCCTGCTGCCTGCACGCCTTGCTGGGCGTGCCTGGGAGGCTGGCTGGGGCGCAGCAGCCTCTGCCGTAGGCGCATCCGAGAGAACCGTTTCCGGTCTGATCGGGGCGCTGGTTGGAGCGGCCTGGGGCGCAGCTACAGGAGGCACAGAGGTGCGCCAGTGCTGTCCAAGGCAGGGGCCCAAGGGTGGGGTGGCCCAGCCGCCCGACCACCGCCGCCGCCGCCGCCGCCTTCAGCGCCCTCGTCCATCTACCGCTGCTCAGCTGCCCTCATCCCATTCCCTTGCCTCCTCACTGCAGCTCTTCCTGATGTCGCTGCACACGCTGCTGGACCACACGCCGGCACGCGTGCAGGGCATGCTGCCGCCGCGCCTGCTGGGTGGGGCCGGCGGCGTTCCTCGCGCCGGCGGTGCTGCCGAGGGGCGCGCCGCTGGCGGGGAGGTGGAGGAGGCACAGGTGCGAAGCAAGGATGGAGGTTTTCCCTCGGCGGATAGGCGCGAAGAAGAGAGCGCTTGTTTGCCGGCTTGCTGTGCATCACAGCGGTCTGTCTGGGGGCTCCTCATCCTGCGCTGGCATTCCACTGAAACAAAACTGTGTGTCTTGCTCACGAGCTCATCTTCTCTGCCTTTCCTTCAACTGCGATGCAGGTTGTTGGTCTGGGGGGCGGCTACACGCTCAATGTGGCCTCTGCAGAGGCAGCGCCTGAAGAGCCGACACCCCAGGTGGGGAGCCCCCCCGCAAACTGGCACCCACGTTGCATACAGCCTGCAGCTGGCAGCAATGCAGGCCTGCTGCATCAGCCAGTCCCCGGCCCTCCATCCCCTTCGACCTTCAAACTGCCAAAAACCAGCCTCTCGCAACCCAACTGCCCGCTCCTGCGCAGGCTGAGCCAGCCGCCGAGCGGGAGGCGGAGGTGGCGGCGCTGGCTGCCAAGGGCGGCCAGTTTGTGGAGAAGACCGAGCCGGGTGGGTGTCTTGCAGACAAGAAAGACAGCCAGACACTGGCAGGGACTCCACCGCACATTGATTCGCAATCGAGCAAACAATGCCTGACCGCCCTCACCCTCTTCTGCCCTCTGCAGGCATTGGCGCCGCCGCCCCGCGTGAGCCCGTCACACCAGGCAAGGCGCAGCGCGAGGTTTGCTTGTTTGCTCCCTCATTACCCCCGGCAGCTTGAGTGCCTGAAGGGTGCGGTCTAAATACGGCACTGCGGCTGCTATGTAAGCCTCACACTGCACTGCCGTCCCTGTTTTGCAGCCCGCGCGCCGGCCTTCGCACCGCTGTCCCCTGGTGAGGGTGAGCCAGCGCAGCACGCTTGCACTGCCCGGTGTGCAACTGTTGCACGTCCGCGGGCGTTGCAAGCTCTGCTTGCCAACATGCAACGTGCGCCGGCCGAAACCACACAGGGGACCCTCATGATACCTCTTGCACCCATGCATGATTGCGCATGAGGCTGTGGTGGCCAACTCCAACTCCCCGCCCCTCCCCCGCTACCCCAGAGCGCCCCGGGCTGGCAGCCGGGCCTCCCGATGTGGAGCTGCTGCCAGGGGCAGGAGCCCTGGGCGCCGAGCCGCGCTCACCGGTGGCCAAGATTGATGCTCACATGCGCGCTGTGCAGGTGGGTCGGCGACTATTCACTGGTCCTGCAGCCGAGCGAGCTGCACTGGATTGGTTGCCGCAGTTTCAGCCAGAGCGTGCCTGCTGTAGGCAGGGCCGCCATGCACCAGCCCTGCACCTGCTGGGCAGTAGCGGGTGGCAACTATGCCGCCATTCTGACACAGCCAAACCCAACTGCATCACTTACCGTGTTGGATGCGCAGGAGTTCCGTGCCAAGACCGCTGCAATCCTGAAGGCTGAGGAGGCGCTGCCCACCCGTGAAGCAGAGGCAGGAGCGGGCGTGGCGGCTCCAGCCACCGCCGGCCTGATGGGAGTGGCTTTGCCGGCTGCCGAGGTGCGCCTGCCACCTGCCAGACTGTGCACGTTGCTGCATAGTTGTAGAATGTGCCGACAGCCGACAGCCGACAGCCTAGCTAACTGCAGCCGCCGTCCATATCCACCCCATGCGCAGCCGCGCCTGGCGCGGCGCAGCCCTGTACCCCTGGAGCGCATGCCCTCAGACCTCACTGGCCAGGAGGTGAGGGAAGCAGGGGATGCAGCCAGTGTAGGGAAACGCAGCCTGTCTGCCCTGTGAGGCCATGGATGCCGGCAGTGCCACCAAGTTTCTGCATATCGGTGCTTGACCAGGTCCGGCTGACACAGCAGGCAGCGTGCCGTTTCTCGTGTCCCCAGGCCGCACCGCCAAGCAGGTGCATGCGCTGCATCCCCTCCCACCTGCAGGGCCGCCCGCAGGCGCCCGGGCTGGAGGTGCTGCACGAGGGTCCCGAAGGCACATCTGCAGAGGTAGGCGGCTTGAAGTGTCACAACGCCCCGCGCGCCGGTCGCACACGAAAGCAGCAGTTAATGCCCACACTCTCGTGCTGCTTCAAGGCTCAGTCTGGCAGGGCACCGCAGGCGCAGCTACCTACGCTTGAATGGCAGAGTTGACTGTGGGAAATTGCTGCCCCGTCTTACACTCCGCGCCTTCCACTGCCCCTTGCCTTGCAGGGGTCTGCCCATGCGGGCTTCAAGCGCCCGGCATCTGTTCCGCTGGAGATGGCAGCCGCTGGTGCAGGCGCCGGTCTGGTGCCAGAGAAGTTTGAGGTGAGCACGCCTGGTCTTCCAGGCAGGCGCTTGATTGCAGCGGCTCAGCTGGTCGCCGCATGTTGCTGCACTTTCTGTCAAAGTCCGGGCTGATGCGGACAGCAGGACGGTCAAACTGCTCGTCTTCTGCGCAGCTGCGCAGCGCCAAGCAATTACGCTTGGCAGCGAGCTTGTTGTGCATGTGCAACAAGGCTGCTTAGGTTTCACACTCCAGCTGACAACTCAAAATGACTATTCCGCCGCCTCCTGCCTGCCCAGGCACTGGAGGGCGCCTCTGGCCGCGGACTGTTCAAGCCCGCCCCCGTCTATGCTGACGAGGGGCCGGCGCTGCCGCCCGAGGCCATTGCCGCTGTGGACCTGGGAGAGAGTGAGGAGGAGGGAGAGGGCCCGCCGCCACTGGCCACCCCCTCCCCCGCCGGCGAGCTGGAGGAGGAGGAGGAGGAGGAGGAGGCTGAGCGGGCAGCCGTGCCCAACGGCGGCCCAGCTGCTGGCGTCCCTGCCCAGCCAGAGGCGGCCGGCGAGGCTCAGCCTGAGGGCGGCGAGGCGGCGCCGGCTGAGGGGCCGTTGGAGACGGCCGAAGCCCGCCTGAGGGGGCTGTTTGCCCCTGTGGGTGCAGCCGCCGGCGCAGTGGGCGGCTTTGTGGGGACTGGCCTGGCCAGGGCGGGTGCAGCTGCCGGCGGGGCAGCTGGTGCAGTGGCAGAAGCGCTGCACATGCCTGGCCTCAGCAGGGCGGGCCCAGAGGAGCCGGCGGTGGCGCCAGAGGCAGGAGCTGCTGAGCCTGGCGCTGCCGAGGTGGCGTCAGTGCCCGAAATGCAGCCGCCGCTGGCCCCAGCTGGTGCGGCGGCGGTGGAGACAGAGGAAGAAGTGGCGCCGGCTGCCGTTCCAGCGGCTGAGGCGATCGAGCGCGGCCCCACAGCCGCAGCTGAGGAGGAGGCGGCTGCGCCGGCTGCCGCTGTGCCAGCTTCCGCTGTGCCTCCTGAGTGGGCGCACGGCAGTGCAGCGCTGCTGGCAGGCAGGTCTGGCGAGCGCGTGGCTGTGAAGGTGGGTGGGTAAGGGCAAAGGACGGAGAGCATGCTGCCCTGATCGTGATGCGATGCGTAAGAACCAGCATGGCATTTTAGTTGCCACCTGCTGCCGCTCCAACCATCCTTTGTCCCGCTCCCTCTCCCTTCCTCTACCCTCGCAGCGCGTGGAGCTGCCGGCGCTGGGGCGCGCAGTCACTCTGGAGTCGCGCATCGTGTCTGAGGAGAAGGTGAGGGATTCCGCGCTGGGGCTTTTGGAGCGGCTGTGTGCTACATATCGAGCGCCAACGTAGATGCTGTCTGCTACATGTTGAGCGCCAATCAAAGTGCTCTTTGAGGGGGTGTGCTGCAGCATGTGTGTGGGTGGAGGGCTGCGGTGCAAGTGAGACTGCTCGGCTGCATTTGGATGCCTGCCACACGGGCCAGTGCAAGCGCACAGATGGCTTTTCACCTGCTGAGGTGGCAAGCGATGCTGCAACGCAATACTCCTTCTGTGCTGCTTCAAGTTCACTCTTCAACTGGGTTAGCTCGGTGGAAAGTGCTTTTTGCTGTTTGCGATAGGCTTTCCCTTCTGTATGTGGCCGTGCCGCCGCAGCTCTCACCTGCACCCCTAAACCGGTGCAGGTTGAGGCGGGGCGGCGGCACGGCCACTACTGGGAGCACCATCACCATCACCGGCACCACCAGGCAGCAGAGCCGGGGATTGCCTCGGCAGCACACCGCCTGGCCGCTGCAGCGGCACACGTGGCAGCCGAGGCGATAGCTCCAGATGCTGGGCACGCGCCCTCAACGGCTGACCGCAAGCGGCAGCTGCTGCGCCGCTTTAGCTCGGCTGCGGCTGCCCTGACTGGCGCGCCGGCAGGGCCCACTTCTGAGGGCGAGGGCGCCCCCCTGCCAGCAGCTGCCAAGCCGCTGCTTGTGGGGCTGGCAGCAGTGGCTCTGATGCAGTCGCGCCTGCTGGGCGCCATTGCAGCGGCAGGAGTGGTCCTGCTGGTGGCAGTCATGCTGCTGGGGCTGCTGGTGGCTGAGCTGGCACGGGCGCTAGGAGGCGGCCTGGCGCGCGCAGCGCGCTGGTTCACACGGGACTGCCACCCGCAGGCAGGCTGCCATGCTTTCTGACCAACAGGCTTGCTGCCGGTGGGCCCTTTCCCCCCAATGCACGACCTGCTGTTTTCAATCAGTGCCGTTATTCAACCCTACACTCACCACAAGGTGCATTCCTGCTACTTCCCAAGTGACCGCCCCTTAACTGTGATGTCGCCTGCCCAATTGCCTGCCACAGGTGGCCAGCGAGGTGGCTGCCGCTCAGAAGCGGCGCATTCTGGAGAGCGGTCCCGCAGCCACAGGAGCTGCAGCCGCCGCTGCCGCGCCCGCCGCTGCTGTGCCCGCTGCCGCGCCAGCTGCGCCCATCACTCCCGCTGAGCCTGCACTCGGGGCAGAGGGGGCTGAGGCTGGGGCCGAGCCAGAGGCAGCAGCCCCTCTGCCAGCCGAGCACGAGGCGCCGCCTGCAGCTGCCGCCGAGCTGGCAGCAGGTGAGGAGGCAGCTGTGGAACGCCGCGCAGAGGCAGCTGGCGCAGCCGCCGGCGAGGAGCTGGGCGCGGCAGCAATGGAGGTGGGACCGGAGGCCGCTGAGGTGAGCAAGTGGTTGGTTCTGAGGTGCACTGCCTTGCAGCAGGCATGGTAAGAAAGCACTGGTCGGCATGGCGCGGTTGTGTAGCAGGCAGCAAGTTGCATGCAATGCGCATGGCATTGCAGTGTGCCTCTTCCTCACCATGCGTCCAACCCTCTGCTGCAGACCCCAGAGCGCAAGGCGCCGGCCGCGGCAGAAGCCGCGCGTCCTTCGCCTTTTGACGCCTCTGCAGCTGCTGCTGGGCCGGCTGCAAAGGCTGAGCCTGCAGCTGAGGAGGCGGCGGTGGCACCCGCAGTGGCAGAGGAGCCCGCCGTTGCAGAGAAGCCTACGGCGGTGGCAGCTGAGGAGCCTGCTATGGCGGCGCCGACCACGCCTGCAGCTGCGGCCAGCAAGCCTGAGATCCTGCCCTCGCCTGCGGCTGCTGCCACCACCCCCACTGGTCCGGCGGCACCCAAGGTGGGCAATGCCGGGCGGGGATGCTTGCAGAATGTGGTGTCTGGCAAATTAATACAGTGATCGCACTGGGTTGCAGCGAGCGCGTCGTCTGTGCATCTTGCTGCCCGTGCATGCGCAGGCTGACGCTGCATTGTCGCGCACCCCAACCCCGACCCATGCAGAAGAAGAAGCGCAACCCCATCCACAAGATCCAAAAGGTGCCTGACTGATAGAGATGTCCAGACCCTTGCAGCGGCATGTACTGTTTAAGGCGGTCGCTCCTGCATGATGCCTGCATGTGCACTGCCACAGCATGCGTAATCCGCAGGCAGCCAACCCATGCAGATGATGGGCCTCAAGCCCTACTCCACACCCCGCGCTTGAGCCCAGCTGACTCAGCCTCCTCGGAGGAGGCTCTGCTGGAGCCTGCACTCCAGCAGGGCATCGGCACAGCTGGCAGCCGTCCGAGGATGGGCCGCCCCCAGGCGGCCTGCAGTCCTCCTCCTGGTCACCCTCCGCACTTCTCACACAGCATTACGGTGGCGGCCAGCGGCAGCACTTGTTGACATGTAGCGGGCCGTAGCGAGCAGCTGTAGGCAACGCACACACAGCTGGGCAGGTGTTTTGGTTGCTGCCGCCGCTGCCAAACACCTTTTGCACTTTCCAAGCCACGTCAGCAGACTTGTTGTGTTATTTTCTTGCACGATAGCGAACCACAAGCAAACATCCAATGTGCATGTAAGGGGAAGCATGGGAGAGCAGGAAGGAGCAAGCTGACAGCAGCGTGTGCGAGAGAGAAGCATGAGACGTATCATGAGCTGGCAAAGAGCAGACAGCAGGGGGTGGTAAGCAGCAGCAGCAGCATCGGGAAGGAGCAGTGGAGCGCTACAGCAGGGGTCGCCAACGTGCAGCTGCGTGGTGCAAAAGCTGCCAAGAACGGCCGCTGCTGGTTGTGGCTGCAGCAGGCTCAGTAGTCGGTTTCCGACTGCCCCGGGCGGACCAGCACCACCTGCAGGGAGCAGCAAGCGCAGAGAGCGGCGCCTTAGGTTGCGTGGGACAATTAGAACGGGCTGCCATCCAACAGCACAATCTGCGACCCCCAAACACAGCAGCAGAGATAGCGGGACCGCAACCAGATGCATGCACCTGCCATCTCTGCAAAATGATCCACGCTGTGCCTCGGTCATCTCACTCCACAATCGCTGCTTGCCACGCAGCGCTGCCAAACACGCCATATCCACACCGGGCAGCGCACAGTCGCACCTGCTGCGGCACGGGCGCCTCCACATCCAGGTAGAGGAAGTTGTAGTGCCAGCTGCCGCCGTCCTTGTGCATGTCTGCAGAGGAGGTTGGGTGGGCAAGCACGCTTGGGTGCAGGGTGCTCATCGCTGCTGCACGCAAGCTGGGTTCAGCAGCACGGCTCAGCAGGCTGCATCTGCCCAGAGCCATCAATGCTCAGCCACAGAACGCGAACCCAGGCTGCAGCTCCCTCGCCTGCATTCACAGTGGCGCGCCCGCTGGGGCCCCGCATGTGGAACTGCAGCTGCACGTGCTCGCGCCCCTCGCTGTCATTGTACACCCTGTGTTTCCCAGGAGTTGGCAGGATGGGAGGGCTCAGCAGCTGCTGCGGCTGGCACATGTAAGCAACAGCTTTTGCTTGCCATGCTGCGGTGTGGTACCAGCTGTGCATCCCTTCCCATTCTTTGGCATCTGCAGCTAGTTGCCGCTGCTTTGTGCACCACAGCACTGGAACCTGGCACATGAGCAGCCAAAGCAGAGCAGGAGCAGCACCCAGCGCGCTGCAGGTGGCAGGCGCTGCAGCACAGCATGTGCACCTGTGCGGGATGCGCTGCCGCGCTGCCCGGTTCTGCGACTCCTGGCCGTAAGCTGAGATAGGTGTGCCTGCAGCAGGCGGGCAAACAGCGCAGCTGGTTTGTGGCCGGCTGGTTGGCAGTCGGAGAGCGCCTTCAACATGCTGCTGCGACACCACTCTGCGCCCCTTCTCCCTGCTAACAGCAGCCCCTTCTCCCTGCTAACGGCAGCGCGATATGCCAGGCAGCGTGCTCACCCAGGCGCACGGTCACACGCGGGTCGTCCTTGATCTTGGCCAGCGTGTGGTTGAAGCACTGCAGCAGGAGGAGCGGGCCGGGCAATGGCGGACGAGATACATGTCGCAGCTAATGTCGCAGATATGTCACAGATAAATGGCACGCAAACCGGGAGATTCTGCACTTGTGCAGGGGGCGTGGGCTGTGCATGGGGCGTGGGCCGTGCAGGGGCAGCAAGAGAGAGCGGGAGAGCTGGAGCGCAGGAGGTGGGACGTGCAGGGGGCGTGAGGGGTGTGTGCGGGACGGGTGGGATGTGTATCAGCAAGCACGCCAGCCGCCATGGAGCACTGCACTGCCCCAGGTGGCAGGCCAGCAGCGCAGCTGCTCCCTCCAGCCTCGCCTGGTACTCCTTGGGCTGGAACAGCAGCTCGTTCAGCGCAGCGTACGCCACCGCGCCCGCAAACTGCGTCGCAGCAAGGCGGGAGTGGAGCAAGGGTGGGTTTTGGGGGCCGGCAGCAGCAGTGGAAAGGAAGTACCAGCGTGGCAGCTGGACAAGCCGCAGCAATCTGCCTGTGCGTAGCCACCATCTGACCACCACTGCATTGACAAAAAATGCACGATGTGATGCGACTGCCAGGCATCCGCCACGCTCACCCCAAGGGCAGCAACGATGACCAGCGAGTACCCGCCCGCCTCGGTCACAGTGACGGGGCGCTGCGGGATCTTATCGGTGATGGCGCTGAACTCCTCTTCCGCTGCCACCAGGCCCTGCAGGCGGTCATGGATGAGGACATCGCACATTGGCAGGATGGCACTGTGCAGAGCGTGGCGCTGCCGGCAGCAGCGGTGGGGCGGGTGATGCAGGCTCGCTGCACTGTGAGCACATCGCAGTAGCAGCGGCCTTTCTATGCACACAACACAGCAGTGGAACCTTGAACCCAACCGATCTCATGCTGCAGCTGGAGCAGACCGATGCCATGCCCCCTGCTCTCAATTTGGAGGCCAGGGCAGGTGCCAAGCAGAGCCCTCAGCCCCTGCTACCCACCTCCTTCTCGGCCTGCTGCGCTGCTCGCCGCGCCGCACGGCTCCCTTTCTGTGCTCCCTGCTGCTCGCCGCCTGCAGCCGCCGAGAAGGCTCGCGGCTGCCAGGGTCGCAATGCCGCTCGTGCCGCCGCCGCTAGGCCCACACTGGCGGGCTCAGCTGCCGCTGCTGCTGCTGCGAGGGTCCCCTGCTGCTGCAGTGGCGCCGCCACATCTGCAGGTGCGACAAAGGCAGGGGGCGGTATGTTGGGCACCTCAGGGCAGGGCGTGGCAGGCCAGCGAGCGAGCGTTGACTGGGCGGCAGCGGCGGCGGCGGCGGCAGCGGCGGCGGCACGAAATTGGCTGCGGCCCCCCTCACCGCAGAGCGCTGCTGCCGCTCCGCTGGTCCCCAGGCGCCTGAGCGCCTGCCCTGCGGCCGCCAGGAAGCGCATCGAGGGCGGCAGAGAGCGGGGTGGGCCAGGGAGTGTCGCCCAGTGCCTCGGCGCTGCTGCGATGTGGTCACAACCGCGGATCGGTTTGGGGTCGGGTGACAGCGATGGGTTTGAGGCACAGGAGCCCTCCGCCGACGTGGCTTTGCATGGGGGCTCGGGCATCTTCACCTGGGGCCCTGGGCGTGATCCAGGGACACCCTCGAACGCAAGGCCGATAGTGTGGCGCCGCTCCGGGACCCGCCGCCGCCTTCCGCTCGCGTTTCGCTCGTCTCCGCGCCGTGAGCCCGGCTGCGAGTGCCGGCCGATGTGCTGGCTGTGTGCACGACACGATCGCCTCGCATGCGCCGCCGCCCCGCACCCTGTCCCCTCCCGCCGCCCTGCCGCCGCCCTCACCACCGCAGCCGCGCCAGGCGCTGGGAGCGGGTCGCGGTGCCGCCAGGCCATTGCATACACATGCTCGTGCATGCATGAGCTGATCAAAGATGCCATGCTCCGCCGCGACCTCAAAGCCGCTGCCGCCTGCTGGCCCACTCCTGCAGAGCAGCGCCCAGCACCCACCGCCAACCACCCGGTTAACCTGCCGGTTTGGCGCCCAGAGGGGCAACCACAGGGCACGGGCTGACCCCCCTTGGGGCGGCATGGCGCCGGTTCCCTCGCTGGGACCCAGGTGCGGCGTGCACGGCGACTGCCATTTGTTTTGCGTGCAGCTCGTCTTGTTGCTGCTCGCCATGCAGCACCCCCGCACCTGCTGCTGCAGCTCGCTCCGCCACGCCTAGCACTCGACTGGATTGATTTATTTTGATTTCTTGATGTAATTTTCACTTAACACGCACTCGCTTGCCGCTGTCCCCCCGCGCAGGCGGGCGTCCAATGAGGAGCCCATCCTGACGCGCACCGTGTCCAACCTGTCCAACTCGAGCGAGATTGAGCTTTCGGATGGGCCGTCCCTGGCTGACGGGTTGGACGGCGGCTCCCCGCGCTCGTCCCATGGCGCCACACCTCGCTTCGGCAGCTCCTCCCGCCAGCCCGGCTTTGAGACCATCGTGGAGGGCGAGGAGCGGCCGGGCAGCACAGGCAGCGCTACCCCGCAGCGGCGCAAGCGCTCGGGCGTGCAGGTGCGGGGCTGCCGTCAATCTGCAAAGGCAGTTGGCTGGTGCACCACCTATGGCAGCTCACCTGCAGCTCCAAACGGCATTGCTTCACTGGAGGCAGGCTGAGGAGGCTCCTGAGGACTGCACCATCATAATTCTCTTAGCACATGTTGCCGTGATCACACGCAGAGGAGCCCCGGCCACGGCGGCAGCCAGCGCGCCAAGCCGCTGTCGCTGCTGCCGCTCATTGCCCTCATCTTCTACGACGTGTCGGGCGGGCCATTTGGCATTGAGGTGCGCTCGCTGCTTGGGTGCATGCGTTTGGGCTACGGCCGCTGGTGCACACTGAATACCCACGCAGCACGCTGCAGCCGCATGCCTTGCAAATGGATAGCTGTTGCACAACCTGCTTGCCCTGACAGGACGCCGTGAGCAAGGGCGCACCGCTGCTGGCGCTGCTGGGCTTCCTGGTGCTACCGCTCGTCTGGAGCGTGCCCGAGGCGCTGGTCACAGCAGGTGCTGCACGCTGTGGCTGCTCCTGCTGCCGTTGCTGCTGCCGACCTGCTGCTGTCAGCCTGCAGGCAGGCTGGATGCTGCAGACGGAAGCTGATGTCGTGTCCTGCATTGCCTGCTGTGCATGTCTGCCGAACGTTTCTGCTCAGGCATGCGCGTCCTGCCCCTGTGTCGCAGAACTGGCAACCACTTTCCCAGAGAACAGCGGCTACGTGGCATGGGTGACGGCAGCCTTTGGCCCCTTCTGGGGCTTCCAGGTGCGGAGCGCTGCTGCTGCTGCTGCTGCGCTGCTGCTGCTGCGCATGCAGCAAAATGCGCCTCCCGTTGGGAACCGGCACTCGTGTGGCGTTTCCATGGCAAGGGTTAGGCAAGTGGGCCTGCCACAGCGCCCTCGTTGAGAACGCTGGCTTGCCATTGTTCTCATGCGCGCTGCACCCGCGGTGTGCCTGTCGCCTGCCACAGAAGGGCTTCTACGCGTGGGTCAGCGGGGTGACGGACAACGCAGTGTACCCTGTGCTGTTCCTGGAGTATCTGCAGGCAAGCTTGCTGTGCAATAGCTGCTGCTCCTGCTGCTAACAGTGCTGCTGGGTCAGGCTGCGTTCCAGCTGCCAGTGCTGCATTGTGGTGCTGTGTGCAATGCATTCAGCGGCCACGCCGTCTGCCGCTGCTGGTTGATGTTCAGTGCAGCACACCAACGCCTGCCTGCACGCCTGTGTTGCTGCAGCAAGTCTACCCAGTGTTCCAAAGCGGCTGGCCTCGCATGTGAGCTCTGGCTGCGGTGCTGCAGCCCCGCACTGCTTCCAGTGTGTGCCAGGCCTGCTTGATGTCGCTGCAGCCAGGCTGTGGTCGATTCGCAGCATATCAGTGAGCTGCACTGTGCTCACCGCCGCGTTTCCCTGACTTGCCCATCGCTGCAGGGCGTTCCTCATAGGCTTCAACGCCGCCCTCACCTACCTCAACTACCGGTGCGGCCCGCGGACGGGCAGGCAGCTCCTGTGCGACCGCTGCTTGCCACGGCACGATTCCAGTGCTGCGCGCATCACCGCTGTGATGCTTTGTCCTGGCCTGTTGCGACCTGACACTGGCTTGCACTGCCGGCTGCCTGCAGGGGCCTGCACGTGGTGGGAGAGGCGGCCATCGGGATGACCATCTTCACCCTGCTGCCCTTTGTGGTCATCTGCCTGCTGGGTGAGGCATGCCGGCCGAGTTGCTGAAGTGGCCGTAAACGGGGCCAGCCCGGCTGCCACGCTTTGCAGCGCTGCAGCGGGCATGGCCACAGCAGGTGGTGAGCACGTGTTTGACTCTGGCCGCTGTGCTGGGCTGCACGCCTGCTGACCTGGCTGCTCGCTGCCTGCGCCCCACTCCGCCGCAGGCCTGCCCAACGTCAAGCCCGCCAACTGGGTCAAGGTGGACTGGGGCACCGTGCAGTGGCTGCCCTTCCTGGAGGTCATGTTCTGGTGAGGGGCGTGGCCAGCTGAGGCTGCTGGCGACTTGCTGGTCGCCTGCACCGCGCGGGCTGACCCGCAACTGGCCAGCACAACTCACTCTTTCGTGCACGTATCCGCCACCTGTTCCCTTGCAGGAACCTTAATTATTGGGACGCAGTGTCGACCCTAGCGGGCGAGGTGCAGGACCCCGGCCGTACGTTTCCGCGCGCTCTGGCGGGTGAGGTGCAGGCACAGGTGGCACGTGCATTGAGACGGCGCGCCACGCTCAGCGCACGCAAGGCGTGAGGCGTCAGCAGGCCTTGGCGTGTAGGGGCTGTAGGCACCTTTCCACATGTGCTTGTCACATTTGCTTCCATGCCGCCTGCAGGCGCGGTGGTGCTGGTGATGGCATCGTACCTGCTGCCGCTGCTGGTGGGGCTGGGGGTCACCCAGGACCCTTCCGCCTGGCAGCTGGGCTTCTTCACCACGCTGGGCAAGCAGGTGGGTGGCAGCGCAGGCGCTGCTCGCATTGTTTCACATCCAGGATGAATGCGCCTCATGTTATCGCGCGCTTGGCCAGCTGTGGTGACCCCCCTTTTGTTTCTTTCGGCAGGTTGGCGGCACTTGGCTGGCGTGGTGGGTGGTGGCAGCAGCCGCCGTGTCGCAGGTCGGCCAGTTTGAGGTGCGCACGCTGCGGTTCCAATCTGCTCAGATACTCTGCAGTGACTTGTGAAGAAGTTCTTACGAGCGCCATGCTGCTGCCAGCAGTGCTTGTCGCCTCTGCTGCTGCTGCCACCCGGCTGCTGCCACCGCTTCTTCTCGTGGAGTTGCTGCCACTGCTTCAGGCGCCGCTGCAGACTGTTGATCTCGGCCCCAACGCACATTCCGCTGCTGCTCCTTTTCCGGCAGGCGGAGATGAGCAGCGACAGCTACCAGCTGCAGGGCATGAGCGAGCGCGGCTTCCTGCCCTCCCTGTTCAACCGCCGCAGGTTGGAATGGGGGCATGCGTTTGCATTGATGTTCCGCCGACTGTGTGATGCTCTGAATTGAAAGTGGCAGATGCACGTGTGTTGCCCACCACCAGCTCCCTTCCCACGCCGACCTCCTGCAGCAAGTACGGGACGCCAACCTGGGGCATCCTGGCAAGCAGCATTGGTGTAGCTGGCATCGTCTTGTGAGTGACGATTTCTGCCCACGGCTTGTTTGCCGCTGCAGATGCAAGCGATTGGCTTGTGACTGCTGCCGCTGCGGGCTGCGCTGCCGCCTGCCGCTGCGGCGTACAGTTGGCGCTGCTGGCCGTTGACTGCTGCTGAGCCTGATCTGTTGTCGCTGTTTGTTTTGTCCCACCCTACCCTGCAGCCTGGACTTTGGGCAGATTGTGGAGCTGCTTAACTCGGTGTACTGCCTGGGCCAGCTGCTGGAGTTTGTGGCCTTCATCTGGCTCCGCATCCGGTGAGGCAGCGGCAGCTGTCGTGCACGTCAACGTTTGTGAGCAGATGGGCACGTGATGCTGTCAGTTGGTTTGTTGGCGGTGCTACCCGTGCTGTTGGACCTTGCGCGCTACAGAACGCGCATTGATTCTTCCTCCCTCTTGCTGCCCGCACTTGCAGGTATCCTTCTCTGCACCGACCATACCGCATCCCGCTGCCCACCTGGGGCTGCATCGCCATGATCCTCCCCGCCTGCCTGCTGCTCATGGTGTTGCTGATTGTACCGTGGGCCACGGTGCGTCGGCAGTGGATTTGTGCAGTCAGGCGTGCAGCTGGGGCAGGACGGCGTGCAGGATTGAGATGCAGCGCGGCTTGCAGCGCTGCATGTCACGCATGCTGCCAGTGCTGCCAGCGGATGAGCTGCTGCGGCTGGAGCTTGCAAAGCGCTGAAATGACTCTGCGACCGCTGCATGTGCAGGGAGAGGTCCCCGTCATTCTGTTCACCTTTGGCACCATGGGCCTGGGCGCGCTGCTGTACCCTGCCATCCAGGTGGGCAAGTCTGGTGGGACCAGCACTGACAGTACGTACTGCCAGCTTGCTGCTCCTGCTGCCGTTTGCTTCGAGGGCATGCTCCAGAAGGCTGTGCCCACGCCCTTGACCTCCGCGCGCCCTGCTGCAGGCTGCGCGGCGCCGGCGGTTGATAGCCTTTGAGGGCACCACTGTCACCGAGTTCAAGGCAAGCCCTGGCGTCACTGCAGCAGCGGCAGTGCTGATGCCTGCCTTCTCTGCCAGCTTGTGTATGTGCTTGCCGGCTGACCCTACATGAACTAGGCCTCCCCCGTTACTGGCCCCTGCCATGCTTCCGCACCGCTCTGCATGCAGGAGATGCTCTACACTATGTACGTGCCTTCGGATGAGGAGACGCCGGCGCGGTTCGAAGAAGGCGGCAGCCCGAAGGGCAGCGACGGCGCCGGGGAGCGGCAGGGGCTGTTGCCGGCGGACGGCTCCCTGGCGGCACCCCATGTCTCATATGCACGTGACGGATAGCGTCTGGTATACTTCATTCTGTGACCTGCAGCACTGTACTCTAACTCATCATACCCTTGTAACATCAGAACTGCTGGTGGCAGGAGTGGCAGGGCGGGCCCGCTGGCGGCGCTGCGGCGGCAGCGTCCATGCACGCCGATCAGACTGTCGCGCCCCCTATCCGCAGAAGAGCCGTGCAGTCGTTCGCTCGCCGCGGCGCCTCAGCCCGGGAGAGCTGGCCGATTGGGCGACCGCTCCTGTTTAAGTGGGCGCGCCCCTGGAGGGTCGCGGCGCGCCTGACCGTCCAGGCGCGGTGAGTGCACGCCTCGGGCTCGCGCGGCGCCCCTGCGGCCAGCGTCGTCGTCGCGGCCGCGGGCGCCGCCGCTGCTTCCCGCCGCTGCCGCCGCCGCTGCCGCTCACCGATGCGCTGCCCCTCTCCCTGCCCGCAGGCATCATGGCGCACATCACCGCCGTGCGCCTGAAGGCCTTCAAGTCTGTGGCCGGAGGCTGGCAGGAGTTCCGCTTCAATCGCGGCCTGAACGCCATTGTTGGTGAGTGTCTGTCAGCTGATCAAGGCAGGCAGGCGGCAGCTCATGTGTTGCTTGTAGTGGCGGTGCAGCTCCTGCCTGCCATGCTCACGGGATGCCTGCCCTCCCGCAGGCCCCAACGGCTGCGGCAAGTCATCGCTGCTGGATGCCCTGTGCTTTGCCTTTGCGGCTCCGCCCCGCACGTTTGCCGCCGCCTCGCTGGCAGACCTGGCCAACAGCGACAGCAGCGAGGTGCGCAGCAGCTGCTGGGCCTGGCAGCTGCATGTGCAGCCGAGACTTGCATGTCAGCGGCCCCGCTCTGCATTACTGCCCCTGATACAACCCCTCTCCTCACACTTGCCATCTGCCCAGGTGTGCGAGGTAGCAGTCAGCCTGCGCAGCGGCGGCGGCGAGGCACACACGGTGGCGGCAGCTCTCACGCCCGACGGCGGCCGCGCCTTCAAGGTCAACGGCAGGTGCGGCAATGCATGCGAAGTAGTGTGCTGCCATGTTCCCCCTGTGTTCTGGCATCCCAGGCCTTTGAGGCGCAAGCCGCGCGCCTTGCTCGCCTCGCCGCTGCCAGCAGCATAAGTGCAGGCCAGGCTACGGGTGCATGGCGCATGCCCTGGTGGTGAGACGCTTCTACCCGAGCAATCAGCACTCTCGCTCATGCTACCCGCCAACCTCGCTGCAGGGTGAAGAGCGGCAAGGAGGTGCGCGAATTCCTGCGCGGCCTGGGCATCTCTCTGGACTCGGGCGCTGCGGTGATCAAGCAGGTGGGGCCGCCTGGCACAGGCTGCGCTGTGCTGAGCATGCTGCGCTCAGCACATCGCAATCTGTACCTCCCTCTGCCTAGCGCCGCATTCCTGTCTGCAGCATTGTGGCAAACATGCATGCTTCTGTCCACGTCGCATGTCTGTGCAGGCGCAAGTGACGCGGCTGGCAGACGCCAACTCGTCCGCCGACCTGGCTGCGCTGGTGGCCCAGGCATCCGGCCTGGGTAAGTGCATGTCCAGTGGCGAAGTTCAAAAGCGTCCATTACTTTTGGCTGGGAGTTTTGTTTCGTTGGTGGGCCTGGCCGCTGCTGATGTTACACATCCTGGTGCTGCGCCGTGCTGACCTGCCGCCAGCCCGCTACTGCGCCCCGGCTGCTGTCCTGCTGCAGGCCGCTGGAATGAGGAGGTGGTGAGCATCGCGGGTTGCCGCTGGGACATGATGGGCTGTCACAGCTCCCGCCCACCTGGGTCTCGCCCACTTCTCCAACCCTCAAAGCCGCTAAGCGGCTGCTGGGAAATCTCCTCCTCTTACACCTTGTCTGCCTGCTGCCACCCTGCTCCCTGCCCACAGGCAGCGGCAGCCGAGGAGCTGAAGCGCACGCGGCGTGCGCTGGCTGAGGTGCAGGCCGGCCTGCTGACCCTGGTGTGTGCTGCATCGCATCTGGACCTGGCCATGTTGTTGAGGTATTTGGCTATACATGGTCATCAGCCTGCGCGGGCGCAGCCGCCACCAGCCATCTCTGTTGTCTTACCGTGCCTCACCAGCACATGCGCCCCTCCTGCCCCCTTGCCCTGTTTTTTAGGAGCGCGGCGTCGCAGCCAGCGAGGAGCAGCTGAAGGCTGCTGAGCGGCATGACCAGCTGGAGCACGAGGCTGCCACCCTGGCGCAGCAGCTAACGGAGGCTCTGCAGGCAGCGGTTGGTGCCGCCGCAGCTGCAGCAGACGAGGGCGCTGCTGCGGTTGAAGCAGCGGGGCGCGATGCACAGGCGGCGCAGCAGACGCTTGATGCTGCGCAGGCAGCAGCGGCAGCGGCGCAAGCAGAGGCAGATGCGGCAGAGCAGCAGGCCAGGGGGTCTGCAGGCAGTGAGGCCGCCCTGCTGCCTCTGCAGCAGCGCCTGGCGGTAGCCGAGGAAGAGGTGCGGCTCCTGGCAGCCCAGCAGCAGCGCTGGGCAGAGCTGCACGCAAGTGCGCAGGAGGAGCAGACAGCGGTCGCTCGGCTGACAGCAGCTCACGATCGAGCAGCTGCCGCTGCAGCGGCGGCTTTGCAAGCAAAGCGGCAGCTGGATGCTGACCTGCGCCTGTCCGAAACAGCGGCCTCAGCCAAGTCGTTTGCGGCATCCGTGAGTGCAGATGTGCAGCAGCTGGAGGCTGCTGTGGTGGCTGGCAGGCAAGCCGCGGCAGCTGCTGCAGCAGCCGTGGACAGCGGCGAGGCGCGGCTTGCAGAGCTGCAGGCAGAGCGCGACCGCGCTGCCGAAGCCTTGCAGCAGGCTCAGATGGCCGCCGCGGGCGCACGCTCTGGGCAGGCAGGCATCGCTCAGGTGCAGCAGCAGCGGGCCCAGCTGGTGCAGGTTCGCTGCCGGGAGTCGCAGCTGGCGCAGGAGGCTGGCACCCTGGCAGCTCGACTGGGCAGCGCTTCTGGCAGCGGCTGGCGCCCGCTGCATGCCTGCTTTCACTTTGCTGACTCAGCCGCAGCGAAGCAGCATGCCACAGCGCTGCAGATGCTGGCCGGCAGCAAACTGGCGGTGGCAGTGGCGGACGGCATGGATGCGGCAGGCCACCTGCTGGCCGCGGGAGGCGGCGAGCGCATTTGGCCTCTAGACTCCCTGCTGGCAGCTGACCACACGCAGCAGCAGCGGCGCGCCGCACAGGCTTTCCCGGCAGGTGAGCATGCAGCATGGGGATGACGGTTTGGCAGATAGTACGTGGTGGTGCTGTGCTGCACGGCTGTTGTCAGCGGAGGACTGGGTTCACGCTGCAAGGCTGCCTGCTCTGCAACCCGCTGTGCCTTCCTTCCATGCCCCCTGCAGGTGATGTGATCTTGCCCCTGGATCTGCTGCGTTTCGAGCCACGCTTCCGCCCCGCCATCCTTCGCGCCTTTGGCTCACACGTGCTGGCCGCCAACAACGCAGGTGCGCCCTGGAATGCAGATGCACAGAGCGGGGAAGCAGCAATCATGCAATCCTGGTTGTTGCGCACGGCACTCATATGCAACCAGGCTTGGCGACTGAAAACGAGCACTGCCTTTGTTCTGTTGCTGTGCAGTGGCGGAGCAGCTTGTCACACGTTTCGGCGTGCCGTCCATCACGCCTGACGGCCAGATCACCTCACGCGGCACTCTGCAGGTGCGTGCGTTTTGCTGTGGGGGTGTCTGGGCGCAGCAGTGTTGCAGGCACAACGGTGTGTGCACCTGCAAGTGTCGCGAGGCACTATCAGTCTGGCCAGCTCAGAAGCTCACCGCCCCTCCCGTGCTCTGTCTTTCTGTGCAGGGTGGCTGGCGGGGCGGTAGTGATGGGGGCATCAGCGCTTCCAGTCCCATGCAGCTGAAGATCAGCCTGTCAGCTGCCGAAGCTCAGCTGCAGTCAGTGAGGCAGGAGGCGGCCGCGGCAGAGGCAGCCCTGGCAGTGGCAGAACAGCGGGCTCAAGCAGAGAGCGAGGCCGCGGCCACATTGAATGTAGCAGCCGCTGAGCTGGCTGCAGCGGCGGCAGAGCTGCGTGCCTGCGATGCACAGCTGGCTGCCCAGCGCGCTGCCGCTGCAGACGCTCAGACGGCACTTGCCAGGGCGCAAGAGGAGCTAGCCGCCAAGCAGCAGCTGCTAGCCAGCCTAACTAGCAGCAGCGGAGTCAGCGGTGGCAGCCAGTCAGTCCTGGCAGCTCTGCAGAAGGAGCAGCGCCGGCTTGCAAGCAGCCTTGCCAGCCTGGAGAATGCAGCAGCTTCAGCTGCTGCAGACCTGACGGCAGCGGCAGGCCGATTGGCGGCAGCCGAGGACGCCCTGGCACTGGCAGCCATGCCTGCAGATATTGAGGAGCAGCTGGCGCGGCGGCGCAGTGAGGCCAATGCGGCTGCAGCAGACCTGTCGGCACGGCAGGCCGAGCTGGCGGCAGCCTCAGAGGCAGCCGCCGCTGTGCAGCAGGCAGCAGAGGCAGCTGGTGCGGAGGTGGCTGCAGCGGAGCATGCGCTGGCAGAGGCGGAGGGCCGGGCTGCAGACGTGCAGGCAGCCTTCCAGCTGCTGGCAGCGGAGCAGGTGGAGTTTGAGACGCAGCTTGAAGCCCTTTTGAGTGAGGTGCTCGAGCTGCGGTTTGCCCAGCCAGCACTGCCACCAGCAGCCGAAGCTGCACAGCAAGGCAGGACGGTGGCGGCACTGCGATCTACGTGCACCCAACTGGCACGGCAGCGCCAGCGCGTGCTGGATGAGCAGCGTGGCAGCAGTTCTGCACGTCTGCCGCTGGCGGAGCAGCTGCGCTTGCGTGAGCAGCGGGCGGCGCTGGCTGCAGCTCGGCAGCAGGTGGGCACGCTGACCACCGCAGCGCAGCGCCTGCAGGAAGGCATTGACGGCTCCAACCTGCAGGTGGGTTTGGAATTGGGGAAGGATGCCTGTGTGTGCTCGAGCAGATCGTTGCTGTCATTCTTTCTGTTGCCGCGGACGCATTGCAGAGGCAGCAGGCTGGCATGGGTTGCTGAAGTGTTGCTCGCTTGTGCCCTGCGCTCGCAGGTGTTGGCGGCCAACGAGGCGGTGTTTGGAGCAGTGGCCGACACGTTTGCCTCACTGACCGCTGCAGTGCTGCCAGCGTACCGCGTGCGCCTGCGCAAGGTGGGCCGTGCTGTGCGGTGCAAAATCTGGATGAGCAGGCTGTCGGCTGGGGGGTGGAGGGGCAGGATAGCAAGCTTGCCGGTAGCCGCTAGGCGACTGCTGGGCGCCCGTCCTCACTTGGCTGCAAACTTCCCTGTTGCCTGTTTGTGCAGATGGGCTCGGCTGTGCACGAGGGCGTGCAGCTGGAGTTTGCGCACCGCGGCAGCACTGCAGCAGCCGCTGCAGACGGCTCGGACAGCGCGGCCGCCGACGTGGATGGCAGCAGCAGCAGCGCTGGCAGCTGGCGTTCTGGGCTGGATGTGCTGTCGGGCGGCCAGCGCACCATGGTGTCCCTTGCCTTTGTCGTGGCGGTGAGTCAGGGAGTTGTGTTTGTTGGGTGGCAGCAGGGCGGTGTGCGCTGCTCAGTTGACAGCTGCTGCTGGCAGGCAGCGAATGCCGGCTCAAGTTGCATAGGCGGTTGTTGAAGTGGCATGCCCGGCAGCTTGCTGTATGATCTCCCCTGCCGCCGCCGAACACAGAGCAGCACTATGCTTGATCTTTGCTGGTTTTGCTGGCGGCTGCAGGTGGCCATGGCCGGCTCCTCCACCTCGCTCTTCCTGATGGACGAGGTGGACGCAGCACTGGATGAAACCAACCAGCACCTGGTAAGCTACTGAGAGGGCAGTGTTTCCTGCAGGTGCAGCCCTCTGTGCAAGCCGGGCGGCGGTGCCAGTGACCAGGCTGCGCAGCCCACTGCAAGCTGGCAGTCCCAACAACGTTGCATGCTGTTCCATGCTGACATCGGTTCCCGTGCTTTCCTTGCCCCCCCTCTGGCAGGTGGCGCGCCTGTTTGACAGCCTCAGCGCCAGCACTGCTTTGGCCTGCAGCCAGGTGCTGTGCGTCAGCCACAACGCGGCATTCCAGCAGCTGTGCTCTCGGGTGGTGCGGCTCACGCGTGGCCCCGCCGGCACGATGCCCGCTGACGGCGGCGGCAAGGCGGGCGCGGCAGCTGGGCGCAACAAGAAGGCGCGCAACGCCTAGGAAGCCTCGGATGCCGGGCTGCTTTGAAGGGGCCGACTGCTCAATGGATATCTGCTGTTCTGCTCTGCTGCTGCCCACAAAGCTGCTGCTGGTGCCCCCCCCTGCTCTAGCTGCTAGCTGCTGTAAGACGGTGCTCTGCTGTGGGCCTGGGTAGGCGGTTGCGTGTGGCGCGGCGCCGCAGCAGTGGTCACTAACGGCTTGCTTGTGACCAAGTGAGCCCGCGCACATAAAGCGATGCCAATGCCGCTGCTGCCATCCTTCCATGGCGACTTGATGACATGCACATTGGATTCCTTGCCTCCCTGCCCAGCAGCACACTCCCAAACCCGTGGGGTCCTAGCTCAGCAGGCATGCGTTCGACGTTCGTTTCGACCGGTGCACTGCACGCAAGCCTGGGATTCTTCTTGCTCTGTTTCTAATCAGTGCATTCGCAGTTCCTTTAAGGGTTTGGTATGGGCAGCCAGCACTCAGGGGAAAGGCTTTATCGGACGCAACACAAACTGCAGGGCGGCAGAGTGGCGGCCCGCCTCGGCCAGGGAGCGCATCAAGTCCAGCAGCTGGCTCCGTGACCGCTGCACCTTGCCTGCAGGGCAGTCAGGCAGCAGTCGCTTAACACGCAGCAACAGAACCATCCCCAGCGTGCTGCTCCCACACATGCCCACTTGCAGGCTACTGTCCTGAGGAGCGCGGTCTCATACCGAGGCATTGCATACATAGCAGCTGGCAGCAGCTGCAGCTCACCGGATAGAATCTGCTCCAGTCGGCGCTGTTGCAGCAGCGGCAGCAGCAGGGATGGGCTGGGGGGCCGCTGCCATCACTGCCGCAAGTGTCCGCGATGCTGCCTGCTGCACCGCTTAAACAGCGTGCTGCTGCAGGCCACAGGTGACCAGCAGCATGCTCATACTCAAGCTGCTGCGGGTCCTGGCTGGGCGTGCCGCTTCCCTACCGGCTGCTGCCGCTGCTGGCATGAGAGGCAAGCCAGTGCTGTGCCTCCAGCGTGCGCTGGCACAGGCGGCCCGGCAGCTGCAGCTCCTCAACTTGCTAGGCTGCACTGTGCTGCAGCTGATGCCGCTGGTGTTGCTGGCAGCCGCGGAGAGCTTGCGAAGCAGCGACAGAGCATGGCCGGCCCGCTGCCTGGACCTTGCTACTGCCAATGGCTGCCTGCTGCAACAGCGGCAGCAACATGAGCGCTGCCAGCTGTCGGTTTGCAGGTGCTGCCCGGCTGCTACTGATGCCAGCTGCTGCAGCCCTGCTCTCTGGCAGAGCCGCCCGCAGTGCCAGCGCTGCGTTGGCTTCTGCAGCGTCCAGCAACTGGGCGGCAGACTGCTTCGGCAGCAATGCGCCAAGGCTGGCATTGTGCGTTGGCACAGTTGCAGGCCAGCAGCCTGCCAGCACAGAGAGTGCCGCCAAGATCTGCTGCAGCAGGGCCGAAGGTAGAGGCAGATCAGGTGGGCACCCGGTGCAGCGTCTGTTGCTGCATCTGCAGCAAGGTGCAGGACGTGGCGGCAGCTGGCGAGGTAGCAGCTCTCACCCAGCCACCTCAGGCAACAGCCGTGCTCTGAAGTTTGGCAGAGCCCTGCCTACCTTGCTCTCCGGCCCGGCCATCCGCCACTGCTGCTGCCTGCATGCTGGGCGCTGCTGGCGTCTCCAGCTGTCAGCCGCAACGCCGGCAGGTGGTCCACCAGCATGCGCAGCAGCTCCAGCTGAGCAGTGGGGCTAGGGACGCAGCACGCCACGCGGGCAAGCGCTGAGTGCGCGACACCAGGCAGCAGCGGCTGAGCAGCTGCCAGGTGTGGGCCCAGCAGCAGGAGGAGAGGAAGGGCCGCAGCGCTGAGGGGGTGGAGGCTAACGCGGGTGGGATGCCGCTGCTCTCTGCTGCTCATGCCGACAGACGGGCGGCGCCCAGGACCAGGGGCTGTGCCGCTGCGGCGTTGGGCAGCAGCGCCCTGCTGAGCGGGTGCGCAAGCCAGCCAGCTGCCGGAGCCGAGGCTGCAGGCTGGCTGACCAGCTGGCACTCGTACAGCCGCAGGATGCCGTCAGCCACAGCGGCGCAGCGGCAGTGGGGCCAGCCGCTGATAGAGCCGTCAGCAGCATGTTCTGGGCCGAGGCGCCGGCTGCGGCGGCCGATTCGCCGGGAGGGCCGAGCAGCGCGTGCACCACCTCCACGAGGGCCTTCAAGGCGCAGGGGCCCGAGGAGAGGGCCTGGGTTGTCTTTCGTGGTGCTGCAGAGCTTTGGAGCAAGGCAAGCAGACGCCCGGACATGTTTCTACTCTCCCCACCTGGCTGCCGTGCGACAGGCACTCGGCAAGGGCGGCATCGCGCTGCGCCGCCGACTGCGCCCATGCTGCCAGCTCAAACACGGCGGCGACCGCTGCCGCCTGCACGGCTGGGTGCGGCGCCCGCAGCCGCTCCAGAGCCTGCTGCATCGACATGCGGTCTGGGGCGCTGCGACGGTCTGCAAGAAGAGGAGGGGTGCGAGGAGGCTGTTGCTAGCGCTAGCGGCAGGCGGCTGCGGCAGCAGCGCCGGGGCAGGTGGCGACGGCAGGCGGCGGCAGGTGAGGGTGACCTTGCAACGCTCTGCACCGCCTCCAACGCCGCTCAACACCTGCCTGATGTTGAATGCAGGCTGCTGTGCGCAGACGGGCGCCGCTACGGCGCGGACATGTGGCGCAAAGCGAGGGCGCCTCGGGCGAAGCGATCGGGCGCTTTAATCGGTTCCACAGACGGTCGATCAGCGGTGGAGAGGCCTCGGCGGGCTTGCAAGCTGCCCCCCGAGCCCATTGTGCCACGTCCCCTCGATGTCCCGCCACAGCGAGTGCCGCGCCTTGCAGCCTCGTCCGTCATCCTCAGGCAACTTTCGATCACCGTCTGGGCAGCATGGCCGCCTCTGCCGTGCGCTGTGCAGCGCGTTTGAGCGGGCCCTGCGCCCTGGCGGCCCTTCCTGCAGCCGTTAGGCCTCGGAAACCGCTCACCGTCGCGGGTAGGCGCGGCGACCGACGCCCGCGTTTGGTTTCAGATGCCCTGGCGTCCGCCGCAGCCGCCGCCTCGCCGCTGCTGCCGCCGCCTGACCGACCCTCGCTCGTGTCGCCCCTCGCTGCAGGCCAGCAGCTACGCCGCCCAACGTTGGTTGCCCGCACGTCGGCGTGCAGCACAACAAGTCATCCTTCAGGCAGCGCCACACACCGCTCCCCTCCCCGCCGCACGGTTCGCAGCGCTGCAGCGGGAGGCGCCAGTGCCGGTGGCTTGGCCGCGCCAGATCAGCAGTTCAGCCTGCTGCGCATCGCCGGTGACGGCAACTGCCTGTTCCGCTCGCTGGCCCAAGGCGCACATGTCGCAGCGCAGGAGGACGCAACAGCCGCCACGGCCGGCAGCAGCAGCAGCGCCCGGCAGCTGCTGGCAGCGGAGCAGGAAACGGCGGCGGCCTCCGAGCTGCGCGCTGTGATTTGCCAGGAGCTGCTGAACCGCAGGTGGGAGGGCAGCTGGCCAGCCCGCTGCAGCATCCATGCAGCTGCCTTACAAACTGACATCTTGCTGCCGGCATCAGTCGTGCTCCCTCACCTCACCCAACACACGTGCTCCCTGACCTCGCTTGCCACAGGGAGGAGCTGTGCTTCTTCATTGACGGCGACTACGACCAGTACGTGGCGCGCATGCAGCAGCCGCACACGTGGGGAGGTGCGCTTCTGATCTGCTCACCAATGGCCGCTGATGGCAGTCGTCTGCAGGCGCAACACTTCCGCTGCAGCACCCTGGCAGAGCGATGCCCGCTGCTGAGCACCGACAGGTCGCTTTTGTGAACGCTTCGCCCTGCGCAGGCGAGCCAGAGCTGGCGGTGGCCACACATGTGCTGCGCCGGCCCATCACCGTCTACATGCTGCGCCACACCGGCCTGCAGCAGATCAGCTGCTACGGCGAGGAGCACCACGGCAGCGCCGCAAGCGTGCCGCTGCTGTTCCACGGCGCCGGCCACTATGACCTGCTGCTGCGCCAGCCGGCGGCCGCTGCGCCGCGCAGCCGGCTGTGAGGTGAGCTGTGCCTGGACGTGTCTGTTGGTGGCTCTCTGCCGGACTTCAGCAGTTGTGCAGCTGTGCTGTGGTGCTGCCGCTTTGCCTGGCTGGACGGCCGCCCCGCAGCTGCGCTATGCCCTGCCTTTGGCAGCGAAGCCTCCCTGCTGTGAGCCGTCGAGCTAGCATGTAACAAGCAGCGCTGTCTGTGCCCTGCAGCCCCTTTCAGCCTGAAGCTGCTGCCTCGGCAAGCGTGATGCTGCTGATGGT
>VIYQ01005993.1:0-20946 GCA_009928355.1 Chlorella sp. CH2018 | reverse complement strand
CCTCCCCCACCCCACCCACCTGCTTCCAGCGGGTGATGGTGTGATCCAGCGGCGCATGGAAGCCCTCCGGACAGATCTGTGGCAGGCGGCTAGGCAGGCAGGCAGGCAGGCAGGCTTCAGTCAACCCAGGGGCAAAGGGCAGTAGCGCAAGCACCAGGTGGACAGCCCGCGGGCAGAGCTGCATCACCACACAGCCGCTGAGGACAAGAGACAACAACCACACACGCCCCACGCATGAAGCAACAACGATGCAATCCACACGCGCGAACACCCACGCAATCCACATGCACGAAGCAACAACAACACCGCAATCCACGCGCGCCAACCCTGCCCAGCGTGGAAGCGCGGCAGCGCGGTGCAAACCTTCTGCAGGGTGTCCAGCACATCCGCCAGGATCTCCTCATCGCTCATTGCCTCCAGCTTGTCCACCGCCTGCAGTGGGTGGCAGCATGGAGGTTCACGGCCATTTGAAGCGGGCCAACATTGCAACCCCAGTATCCCTCACAGTTCCACGTGTGCACAGGCCCTGCCGCCCAACAAGCCATGTTCACACAAGCCCAGCCCTCACCTCTGGCCGGCCGGGCCCCTCTGGGCTTAATATCCAGCTGGCCCCCTCAACCCACGCCCATGGCGCACTCGTTCTTTCCTCTTCCCCTCACCTCGGGCCGCACCCACGCGCTGAGCACGTTGGGCACCCCCAGCGCGTGCATGTTGGCAAATGTGTAGTGCCCCACCACCGGGCGCAGGAAGTGCTGCTCCGCCGGCCAGAACACCTGTGACGGCGAGACGGGGGGCAGGTAGTACGGCGGATGGCAGCACACTCGGAGGCAGTTGAACCCCGGCTGGCTGGGGACAGGCATGCTGGACACTCAGCAGACTGGCCTGCGAGGTGAGCTCAGCAGACCAGAGGTCCTTCACACCACCAAGCAGAGCGATTCCAAGCTGAGCGCACCTCACTGAACAGCATGGCCACCCGGTTCTCCGTGCCCATGCCCAGCCCGCTGATCGCCGCCTGCTTGTACTCTGCAGGCCAGCAATGGGTGCAAACGGGAGCCATGAGGGGAGCCACTTGCGCTTAAACGAGGTATGCCTGACGGGCGCTGCACTGGGGCCCCACCAGCAGCTGCAGCAGGGCACATGTAGAGAGATGCGCCGCCCGGGTGCCGCCATGCGCGGCCCAGCTGCCCCACAGCGCGAGCACAGCGTGCAGTGCTCACCCGGCAGCGGCGGGTCGAAGGCCACGCTGCCGCGCTGCAGCACGCCCAGCGGCAGCGTGCAGACCACAGCGTGCGCCTGCAGCGGCTCCGCCTGGACAGCAGGTGGTGGTGCACAGCGAGCACAGCAGGGTTGCACAACATGCACAGCACAGCAGGGTTGCACAACATGCGCAGCACACCAGGGTTGGGCAGCTGCAAAGCATTCCATGAAGCACCAGCTGCCTCTCCATGCCAGCAGGGCATGCATGCGCCTGACTGCTGCAAGCCAGTACCAGCTATACGGCCAGTGTGAGCGTGCCTCACAGCTAGACTGCCCCCCACAACTCCAGCAGCACCCAGCTCAGCTGAAGCAGCCCCCACCTGCCCCGCCACATCCACCTCCACGCCCACGCCGCCCGGCAGCAGCCGCACCGAGGTCACCTGCGTTGTGCAAGTGTGCACGGCTTCTTTGGCGTGCGGGCAGGACCCGGGCAATGAATGACCACAGCAGCCTAACAAGAGCAGCATGACCACAGCAGCCTAACAAGAGCAGCATGACCACAGCAGCAGCCACCAGAATCACTCAACACCAGATTGCACCCAGCGCCGGCTGCCCATGCTGCCATGCGCCAAGCTGGGCTGGCAAGACAGCAAACGCTCTGCAATGAGACACTCTGCAAATCACCATCCTACATGCTGGTCTCGCACTCACCACCTGGCCGGTGCGCACATCCTTCAGAGGCTCAGCAGGCAGGTCGGGCGCCACGCGGCCCTCCCGCAGCGCCTCTGCCACCTGCTTGCAAGTGTACAGTGGCAATGGATGGGTGGGTTGAGTGAGATCACGCAGGGCGCGCCGCAGGCGGCCCTCCTGCAGCGCCTCAATCACTTAGTTCAGGGGGTGGGCATAGGCCCAAGGGTTGGGGGGATCGGAAGAGCTCGAGCAATGCGCGCTGCAGGCCGCCCTCCTGCAGCGCCTCCGTCGCCAACTCGCGCTTGCTGGCAAGCAGCAGCCCGCTGCCGGCCTTGCACAGGCCAGCTTGAAGAGGCAAGAATGACAGATCAACAATAGCCCACCTGCTTGAAGCCGCCCACCACCAGCTCGTGCTTCCCCGCAAAGCCCTGGGACGTCATGCCCCGCAGGCTCAGCTGGTGCATCTCCGCCACGTAGCTGCGGCAGGGAGACGCACGGAATGCCAAGCACATGGGTCGGGATAGGGGGGGAGAAGCAGGGCAAAGGTCCCTGCATGCGAGGCCCAGCGGGCCGGCACACAACAGGTGCACCGCGCACGCCCATGCAGAGCAGCAACGATCCGAGCAGCAATGGCTCCTTTCTGTAATTGCAATGTTTAAAACCCTCACAGGTCCACAGTGAAGGCGCGGATGATGTCTCGCTGCTGATCCGTCAGCTGCATTGGGCAGTAGCAGTCGGGTGGAGCGGCCGGAGGGGGAGGACAGGTCTTAGACAAGTCTTCTTGTCTTAGTTGCCACTGCCACTTTGTCCAAGCGAGGCATTGCACTGCACCGGCACAGGAGCCGCCCCCGCTGCAGCACACCTGCATGCCGCTCAGCACGGCACCCACTGCTGCTTGGACGTGACTAGCTGCATGCCAGCCAGCTTGGCTATGCAAAACAGACCATCTTGGCTGTCCCATGCCTTCCCTCGCACCTCCATGCCGCTTAGGATGTCATCCACCGCCTCCTGGATCGTCTCATTGCGGGGCGCCTTTGAGCCCGGCTCCGTGCTGCGCCGACGCCAGGAGGAGCAGCAGGAGGCACAGCAGGTGGAGTGCTTCGTTGCCATTGTCTGTTTGCTCAGCTGTTGCAGGCTCGTCACCGCGGCCGACCCCTGGTTCAACAGCCACCCTACGTGTCAGCTGCTCAGCTGCTCACCGCTCGTGCAGCTGGTCAATAAGCTCCTGATACTTCTCTTCAGCTGCCACCAGAGCATCGTCCGGGATGCGGCTGCCATCCCTGCAAGCGGTGAAGAGTGCAGCGAAGCGGTGCGTAAAAGGTCTGTTGCATGTGCGGAGCACAGCTAGCCCCAACGGCGTGCTTCCCAGTGCGGCAACTGCTGCACCGCTGCACTGCAACACCGCTGCCCCTGCCTGCACCCTCCCAACTACCACCCTGCCCGCCACCACCTGCTTGCCGTACACGGCAGTACTTGGGCTGCAACCCGACGGCAAGTTGTGCAGAGCGCCACCCTGCCCGTTCAACCGCACCTTTTGCAGACTGCCAGCCTGCTAGCCGTACAACAACTCCCAAGCCCTGCAAACCAGCGCCTATGTTTGCAGAATGCGGAGTTGCTGGCCGTACCGCTAACCCCAAAGTCCCCACCTGTCGTACAGCGCAGTGGCCCCCGGTCCATCACGGTGCTTAGGCTGCAGCCGCAGCCCCAGCACGTCCACAGCGTACTCAAAGATAGGGTTGACAGGCGGGGTGCGGTCGGTGCCTGCATTGGGCAGGCAAGGCGGGCCGACAGTGAAACAACCCACCGGCGCGCCATGCGGCTGACCGCCGCAAGTGTGCAAGCGACAGCGGAGACGCGTTATAAGGTCGACTGTTACTGGGCAAGTAGCGCGCACTGCACACGATGGTGGCTCCCGGATGGATTCTGCACTTTCGCAAACACTTTTTGTCTTGATATCACTCCTATGCATGCGCAAAGGAATGCTGGTGCGGCTGCAACACAACAGTGCGCGCCGCACGCACACAAAGGCAGCTGCCAATCAATGATGCGTACCGCACACAAAGGTGGCGCCCAGGTCAACGTTGCGCTCCACGCCCTCCGCCCGCAGCGTGTGGGTGTGGATGCGGCCGCCGAGCCTGCAGGCATGGGTGAGGGACCGGCTGAAACCTTATGGCTCGATTGAAACTCAAACCCCACTTGCAGATTGTGGATTGCGGATGCGGCCGCTCAGCCTGCAGGCACGGCAGCGAGCCAGTGCAGCCTGAGCCGCTCAGCGGTGCTCACTGCGTGCCCACAACTGCAGCCAGCCGCTCGCGCGAGCCGCCCCACCTGTCACGAGCCTCCAGTACAGTCACGTCAGCGCCGCCGCGCTGCAAGTCTGCTGCCGCCTTGAGCCCCGCCACTCCGCCGCCGATCACAATGACCTTGAGCCCTGCAGCAGGTGGATGGGCATGCATTGCATTGTGCATTGCATTAACAGCAGTGAGAGAGGAGCAGAGGTGGCAGCCGATCGCGATGAGCTTGAGGCATGGCCATCCATAGGTAACAGAGAGCAGACCCGGTGTGGTTGAGCTTGTAGGGTAGCCGCCTGCCAACATTGAAGCTGCCAGAACATGCCGGGCAGGGGTCTGCTGGGCCTGCAAACCAACACGCCCAACTGTCAACCATGAACCCTCCAGTCAGCCAGCCGGCCACCAACCCCACCCGCCCATCCACACCCACCTGGCTGCACCGGGATGTGGCGATACTTGGCGGCCGCCCGTAGCGCCCTGGCTCCCACACCCGACGCTGCCGCGTGCTGGTGCGCCGCCGCGCCGCCCCGCGGGCGGCGGCCCGCCGGACGGCCGTCGGCGCCGCCAGCGGGGGAGGCGGGGCAGCCGCTAGCCCAGGCTGCAAGTGCTTTGTCCAGCTTATGCTGCTCCTCTTCTGCTGCTGCATCGGCTGCCTTGTTGGTGCGGCTTCGTGAGAAGGCTATCAGTGCATCCTGTGAGATGACTGCCGTCTCAGTCTCCTTGATCAACGCTGCAGCAGAAGTGCGCACAGCAGGCAGGCAGGAGTGAGCACGGCAGGCAGGAAGCTGTGTGGCGCATACATGTATAGGGGTTGCCCTCTTGCGCGGTGCGGAAGGCTGCATTGCCATGCCGCCGGTCAGCAGGCAGGCGGCGGCAAGTGGCATACCCAGCAGGACAGGGCAGCACAGGCGCGGGATACAGTACAACAGCCCACCTGCCAGGTTGCTGCTGCCGTGGTGGTAGATGCCCCGGTGGTCGGCACCCTGCTTGTGAGTGGGCACGGGGCAAATAATGAACCTCTTTGGAGGGCAGCTTTAAACGCATGTCTCTGCAGGGCTGCCAATGAGCACCTGACCGCCCTACAGCCCACCGACAATGAGCTCTCCTACAATGTGCGACTGTTACGGCAGCCACACCCACTTTCAGCAGCCACACCCACCTTGCGGTTTGAGGCGCACACGTAGCAGGCTGAGGAGCGGGGCGCGTAGTGGTCCTTCACAGTGCCCGGGCCGCTGCAGGCGTCGCAGGCCTCTAGCAGGCGCTGCAGCGGGGCTCCTCGGTACTTGGGGAACAGGGTCTCCTCGTGCAGCTGCAGTTGAGCAGGCGGGCGGGATGGGGCGCTTTGTGAGTGGCGCTGGGCAGTGGGCGCAGAGGAATGGCATTGGTGGGGAGCAGTGTCTCCTTGTGCAGCTGTTGCAAATGACATGGATGGAAAACCAGATGGAGTGAGACAGCAGGGGATGGAGTGAGACTCAGGGCAGCCAGGGCGGAGCCATGGAGCGGCGGCAACGGAACCGCTCTGCCATATACAGCACAGGGTTGCCAACCGGCCGGCCGCCGGCACGCACAAACAGCAGACCCACACCCACCGTCTGCAGCAGCCACTTGAGCTTGGCAGCCAGGCCTGCTGCTGTGCCCGCGGTGGGGCGCTTGCACAGGTAGCTGCTCACAAGGTCCTCTCTGCAGGATAGCGAGCAACACAAACGCAGGCATCAGACGGGGTGCGGCACTGGAGGGGGGGAGTGGGCTGCCGGCAAGGCCAACGTGCAGGGGACGCTTGCAAGCAGCACTGGCACGGGAGGCAGACCGCGTGCCCACCCAACGACTGGTGGCACTCTCGCCCACTCGTGAACAAAGAAAGTCAAACAGAGGCATAGCAACAGTGCACTCACTCCCATTCATCCCACTCCTCCTGCTCCACGCTGTTATCCACCGCTTCGTAGGGGACGCTCTGCTCCATGCCCGCCAGGCGAGCCGCCAGGGAGATGCAGTTCTTGGAGGCGGCCAGCTCATCCTGCGGTGGAGGAACGCGAGGCAAGGCAAACACATGCGAATGAAGTGTGTGCAAAGTCCTTTCAGGCAGCAAAAAAATGCAGTGGTTCGGCACAGCCAGCTCGTCCTGCGGGTGCAGGGAAGCCGAAGGCACGCGGTGAAAGTTTGAGTCGTGCTGCAAGAGGGCACTGCATGCCTACCCTTGCACAGGCACGAGAGCGCATGCACGTAGCTAAGCAGCACATGCCATGTGAAGCGATAGGCACCCGAGGCACCCTAGGGCACCCACCTGCTGCCCCAGCTGCTGCCAGATCTCCTGAGTGGTGGGGTAGTTGGTGTCTGCACAGTGGCAGGGGCGGCAACATTGCATAGGGGCGAGGGGCGTTGGCTGCAAAACGCAATCGTATCGTCGGCTGTGAGCTGCGAAACGCGATGCACGGCCTGTTGTGGCGCCAGCGCACCCGGCGGCTGGCCATACTGTGCAGGCGGCGGTGGCGACAGGGGCCTGGGCAGCGAGTGTGCCAGCATGGACAACGAAGTGTGCCAGCAGGCAGCAGGGCTGCCCCTCACCTGCCGTCTGGCCGTGGTAGCAGAGCGCGATGCGGTCGTACAGGCGGGCCTGCATGCAGCGGGAACCGCCCAGGCACGCGTTATTGGATGCAAAGGGCCGGCCGGCCAGTGTATGTTGTTTTTAAGTGCTGCCACAACCCTCCTCTTCATCAGCTCGATCCCAGCCAGATAACCCAGCAGAGCCTGTCCTGTCCCAGCCAGCCCAGCTTGTTGCATAGTCCAACCCCTGTGCCGAGCCGGCCCAGCTTACTGCACATCCAACCAGCCACCCATCCCACCAGCCACCCATCCCACCAGCCACCCATCCCACCAGCCACCCATGCAACAGGCCACCCATCCAACCAGCCGCCCAAGACCCACCGCCTCTTCCACGGTGTCAAACCGTGCGCCCGAGCAGGCCACTGTGTAAGTAGTGGCCGCGTGAGAGTCGTACATCGCCACGCAGTACTGGCCGCTGCAGGGATGAGACACATGAGCATGCAGGCGCCGTCGTGCTGCGCTGCGGCGAGTGCGAAGACGGGCGCATGCAGCTGAGGTGCAGCCAACCCTCAGCCCACAAGCAGCTGCGCAATGGTCAGCAGGCATGCCGTCCCATAAGAAGCACTCACTCGTAATCAGGGGTCCAGTTGTCCGAAATGGTTCGCACGCCAATCCAGCCGGGCACAAAGCTGCTGCGGTAGCCCTCGGGGGCCTCGCCGGCCGGCAGGTGCCGCTTGTCGATCTTCCCAACACGGCCCTGCAGCAGGAATGGAACGGCCGTGGGCTGCTGCTACTTCCCCCTTGTGGGCTGCAGTGGAGGAGTGCACAGCTGGGCAGCACAGCAGCAGAGGAGCGCGCAGCTGGGCAGCACAGCAGCAGAGGAGCGCGCAGCTGGGCGGCACAGCAGCAGAGGAGCGCGCAGCTGGGCAGCACAGCAGGGGCGGGGGCGCCAGCCCAATGGCAGCTCACTGCACGTTCGAGCAGCAGAACAGGCGTTGCGCACCAGCACTGTGCCGATCTTGCTGTCCCCGTGCACCAGCCAGGGGCCCACCGGCCGCATGGTACCCGCCTTGCCTGCAGGGAGGGCAGGGCAGCGCGCTTCACTGGTTTGTCGCAGCTGTCAACAACAGTGGGAGCAGCGCACGCGGCGCTGCATTCTGCAGTGGCAGCGGCAGGCTGCGAGCCCCACAGCGCCCCAACCAGCAGACCATCACCTGTCGCACAAGCACGCACCAGCGCTGTGTCACACCCCAGCTCCACTCAGCCACCCAGCCACGTTGCCTCTCTTCAGAACACAGAACACAGCCCACTCACTGTCCCAGGCGTACACGTGGCGATCGTGCCCTGCTCCGCCAGCCTCGTACAGCCCGCCCGGCTGCCGAGAGGCCTCCAGTGCTTCCGCACTGGGCTCCAGCGGCACCCACACACTCACTGAGCTGGCATCCCCCAGCACAGCAGCCACAGCAGAGGAGGGCCGGCGCTGGCGGCCACCCGTCAGCGTGGCCTGCTGTGCACGCTGTGCACGCTGCACCTGCTGCTTGGGCTGCCGACCAGGGCGGCGGCGTGGCTCCTCCTCCTCCTCCTCCTCCTCCTCCGCCTCCTCCTCTTCATCTGACGTCTCTTCATCTGACGCCTCCTCTTGCTCCCACTGCTGCTGCCGCTGCCGCCGCTGCTGCTTGGGCGGCCTGCCGCGGCGCTTGCCCGCACCGCGTGCTGCGCCTGCTGTGCCTGCTGTGCCGCGGCGCAGCAGCAGGGGCAGCAGACTCTCCAGGCCCATGTCCTCGTGGTCACCGTCCGGATATCTGCAGCACCAGGACGTGAATGGGCTTTCTTTTGATGTGGCTGTGTGCACACCGGCGGCTGCGTGCAGTGGTCCAAGGCCCTGCTCACGCCGCAGCATGCAAAGGTTTCGACTTGAGCAACGCCTGCCCAGCAGCAACGCAGGACGGCGCGCAGCTAGGGCAAGGGGCCACAGTCAAGTTGGCAATGCAGGCATTGGCTGGGAGGCGGGGTGTGTGAATGACAACGGCGCAGCTCATGCCACGTGGCACACCTGCGCGCCGCCTTAACCCACAGGTCAGCAAGCCTTGCCAACACTCAAAGAAGGCACTCACGTCACGTGATACACCTGCTCGCCGCTCTTGAGATCGAGCCACTGGTCGTCCACTGTGCCCTGCCACCAGCCATTGTAAAACTTCTGCGCACGGGGAGTGCAAATGGCGGTGGGGAGCTGGCTTGGGTTCAACAACTGCAGGAGCCCTGCAACAGCTGCTGGGCCGGCTGCGTGCGTCGCAAACTCAATCAAGCACGCCTCCTCATCAGCTGGCCCCTGAGAGTTGAGCGCACAGCCAACCACATGCTCCCACTCAACGCACTACCTGCCGCCCCCCCACCTTCTCAACCTGCCAGCCCAGCAGGCCGTCTGGCAACTCTGCCAGCACTTTGTTGGGTGGCACCGCCGCCGGGAAGCTGTGGGCACCACCCAACTGCTTCAGCAGCACCAGGTCCGGCAGGACCTTCTGGACTGTGCCCGCAATATGCCGGCCCTGCTCGTCGCGCTGCAGGCAGGGCGGGTGTGGGCAGCAGGGGCTGGCTGGGGCGAGGGGGCTATCGTTCGGCAGGCAGCAAGGCGCGCCGTTAGGATGCAGCCGCGGCACTGATCAATGCATTGGGCAGTTCCGAGGCAGGCAGATGCGTGCCCAGCATGGGGCCTTGCAGAGAGGCACAGCTCTGCAACCTGTGCCCGGCTGCTTCAGCATGCCGCTTGCCCCAGCTGCTTGCCCGCCCTGCCCCGCCACATCAACCCTCGCTCGCCGCGCCCTTGAACCCCTGCCCTGCCCCGCCCACTGCAGTGCACAAAGCACTCACCGCTAGCACCATCTGGCCGGCCTGCCACTCCCTTGCTGGCGCGGCTGCCTGATTGCGCTGGCCACCCTCTGCTTGCTCCTGGCTGCCGCTCCTGCTGCCTAGCTCAAGGCCCCCTGCGGCCGCCGCCAGCGCGCCCAGCGCACCGCGGCTGCGGCCGCCGCCCTGCTGCCGCCGCGGCCGCTTGGCTGGTCGTCGTGTCGGGGCGCCCTCGCTGCCGCTCTCACTATCGGAGCCTACTGCCGCTGCCGCTGCTGCTGCTGCTGCTGCTGCATCGCTGCCAGCCCGCTGCGCCCGCACAGCACCCGCAGCTGCCCCCTCAGCCTCCTCCTCCTCCTCCTCGCTGCTGCCGTGCAGGGCATAGTGGCCGCTGTAAGGGGTGCCACCATCCTGCTGGCCCTCACAATCGTACCATTCATGCTCCTCCTCTGCCTCCTCATGCTGCTCCTGCTGCGCCTGCTGCGCCTGCTGCGCCTGCTGCGCCTGCTGCGCCTGCTGCTCCTGCTCCAGCTGCTGCTGCGTGAGCAGCTGCGTCGGCTGCTGGCTGTGCCGGATGTACGGCTCCTCTCCATCCATCAACATGGGGCCGCCGAGCGCTGCCACCAGCGGCTGCAGCGCCTCGGCCGCCGCCTGCTCCGCCGCCTCCGCCGCCAGGGCCGCACCAATTAGCTGGCCAGCGCGTGCCTGGCGCTGCTGCGGCTGCTGCTGCGGCTGCTGGGGTTCAGGCGCATCGCTATCTGCCTCCTCACTGCGCTCCGCCCGCTTGCGCTTCTGCCCCTTCTGCCGGCTCTTGTGCTGCTGCTGCTGCTGCTGCTTCGGCTGCTTCTTCTCCCACTGCTGCCGCTGCTTGGGTGTGCTGCCCTTGGCTGCCGTTCGCCCAGCGGCCTGCCGCGCCTTCTTTAAGGCGCATTCCGCTGCTGTCAGACCGATGCCGTGCTTCAGCACAGTCACTAGCAGCACGTTGGGCGGGCAATAACCCACTTCAATCTGACTTCCCTCCCGCAGCTCGTTTGCTTTAGCGAAGATATGCCAGCCGCTGGTGACCTCCAGCCGCTCTGCAGGTGCATGTCAAGGAAACTTCGGTGGTAGTTTGCATGACAACCGTCCGCAGCCAGCATGCAGCTGCAGCGGCCTCGCCTGCAAGCAAGCTGCAACACCTTGCAGAAACACAATGCCACATGTGCAAGGCAACACTGAGAGCCATCATCAAATTGCATACATCAACCAATGATGCTCGTGTTTCCTACGTTTTCCATTCTCACCCTTGTCATTGTAAGTGCCCTGCACGCGCCGAGTCACTTTGCCCTCCCACTCCTGACCATCCGCGTTGCGCAGCACGCATTCGGTCGTTTCGGGGAAGCAGTCGGCAAAAGTGCTCGGCGGCAGCCCCAGTGCCGCGCCAGACAGGTAGGACCTGCTCAGGTCCTGCAAGGTTTGGTGGAAGGGATGGAGGGGATGGAAGCCACCAGGCAGCAATGTGGGACCAAAAACGGGACGGGCTCGGTGCGGCCCCCTTGCCGCCGCCGCTCCGACAACCCTATGGAGGCGTGCTTGTAAGCCTCCCGTGGCGCCCAAGGAGCTCGTGACATCGGTCAGAGCACGTCAATTGTGCCCCAGCGCCGCCCCGAGCTCTACAAAGCCCGCTTGTTCAAACACCTCCCTCTCGCTGCCTCGTTTGCCCCTTCCGGAGGCTCGCCTTGATGAAGCTGGGGTTGCGCGCCATGGCGCCACGGAAATGAGGGCCGGGGGCCCCTTGCCGCCGGTGCTCGGGCCCCAGCCGGCCCACCCCTCGCGCTGCGGGGCCTGCGGCTTCACCGAATTGGTGTTGAACCGCTTGCAAGCAAGTCTGCAACGCCCCGATTGGAGTTTGCCCGCTTGATGCTCGAGCCTGCTGCCTGCGCTGCCGCGCCATTGCCGCCCGCCGCCCAGGCCGCATGCCGCACCCGACGGCCTCGGTGCAAGCCTTGTCACATTGAAGACCCGTCATGAATCCACAGAAGAATATGAATGCTTCCTGAGAACTTGAAGCCATCAGAAGTAGCAAGCAGAAAGGGTACATGCCGCTGCAAATGGGCAGCGCACTGAATTGCAAGCGGTGGATATTGCAACACCTTGGTCCGTGATCTAGCCTTGCCCCAACGCCGCCGCAGCAGCGGCTGCTGCAGTTGCCGCCTGCTCTGCTGCATTTGCCGCAACCAGGGCAGCCGCTGCCGCAGCATTGGCGGCATCGCAAGCTGCCGCCGCCGCCGCAGCAGCCACTGCAGCGAGAGCAACAGGGTCGCTCCTCTGCCGCTTGGATGGACGCTGCCTGCCCTCTTCTTGCTGCACTCGCTCGTGTGCCTGCTGTTGCGCCTCCTGCTGGGCTTGTTGCCGTTGTTGCCCCTGCTCGGCAGCTGCCTCCACCTCTGGCCCTGAGCGCTTCTGCTGCCCAGGTGGCTGCTGTTCCGCCACCTGCCCTGCTGCTGCCGCCGCCGCAAGCGCTGCCAGCCCGTCGCTGCTGCTGTGCTGCGCGCCGCGCTGTGAGGCTGCGGGCGTGGCAGCCCTCGCTGTCGTGCCACTGGCGGTGGCAGCTGGGTCCACCACAGTGACCAGCAGTACATCTGTGGGCTTGTACTGCACCCTCACTTCATCGCCTGCTTGCAGTCCATTAGCTTTGGCAAACACGCCCCAGCCGCTGGTGACCTCAATCCGTGCAGCTGCATCAGGAGGAGGGCAGAGCGAGGGCAGGCGTTAGCTGCGCACAGCAAACGCAGCAGGCGGGCAGCATGTGCAGCTGAAAATTGCGCTCTGTCGCACGACGAGCCGCCAGAAACGGCGAGCTGGTGCCAGCTGGCCTGGCCTGGCCTGCCCCCCAGCTTGCACCGCCAGTTCAACCTCCGTCCCTCACTTGCCTGAGCGCTGGCCGCGGTCGTCTCGCACCGAAACCTTGCCACTCCACTCTTGGCCGGCGGCATTGCGCAGCCGCACTGAGCGTGTATCAGGGAACACGGCGCTGAACAGCTTGACGGGCAGCCCCAGGGCCGCGCCGGTCAGGTACGATTCCGTCAGCACCTGAGCGGCAGGAGCGATGATACAGGGGCAGTTGAGCACGTGTACATCTGTCAAAGCAGGGGAGGGGCTGCCGCTAACTGGGCGGCAGCAGCAACACGCCCGCCGCCGGCAGCGGGCGGCGGCGGCGCTGCAGGGGCGCGTCCACTCGCCTGCTGGCGGGATCTGCAGCTACTGCAACTGCTGCTAAGCAAGGAGGATCAAGTGGCAAGCCAGCCGCGACGCCGCAGGAGGAGGGCTCCACATGGCTCTTGCTCGCCCATGTCGCTCACCTTGCTGAACGCCGGCTGCTCCTTCATTGTGGAAAAAACCTAGATCTCGTTTTGCTGGTCCCAGCGCCGGCTCCAGCCGCAGGCAAGGAGCAGGACGTGCGCTCGCGGCTGACCCACGAGCTCTCAGCCGCTATCAACCGCTGCACAGCGCTCAAGAGAACAAGAAGATGCCGATAAACCGCGCGGGCTGGCTGGGTGGCGCCACTCATGGCCGGCGTGGGAGCGCCGGCGCCAGCTTGCATGGGGCCGCTGCCGGCCTCAGAGGAGCAGCGTTTACAGGACTTCAGCCGCTGTCTCCAGCAAACGAGCGCACCGTAAGGTTGCTGAACAACACTGTCTCCCTTGCTCACGCGCCCTCAACTGCACCCGCAGCCGCCACCGCGCCGCCGGGCTGCTCCGCCGCCGCCGCCTCAAACGCAGCCAGGTGCTGGAAGGCTGGGTTGTGGCGGAACTCCAGATACAGCGCAAACAGCGCGTGCAGCGACTGCAGCAGCGCGCAGTGCTGCTCGGAGGCGGCAGAGCTGGCACGGCCGCTGGTCGTGGCGGCAGCAGGCGGCTGTAGGTCCAGCACGGCGCAGCACATGCGGGCGAAGGTGGGCAGGTCCACATCCTGCAGTGGAGTGGGAGGGGAAGGGTGCTCAGTGAGCACTGCAGAAGCTGGGCAGCACACAGGGTTGCGGCTTGAACCCAGAGCTTGCCGGGATGGATGCAGCCTGTCGCGCCACACAGGCACACCCCACACGGGGGCCCACCTGGCGCGGGTCGGGCAGCGGGCTGCTCTCAATGTGCGCCTGCATCTCCGGAGACCAGGCCTGGGGGTGGTGTGGTGTGGGAAACAGACTTAAGTTGATTAAACGCTGTGCTGTGGCTGCCAGGACAGCACCCCACATGCAGCACGTTGAGTCTGCCGCCATTGTTCAAAAACTTCAAGTGCAAGTTGCGCTGCAGGTTCATCGGGCGCCCCCGCTGCACACAATGCAGTGAACAACCCAAGCCCCACCTGCATAAGGGCCTCCAGGTCAGGCACGGCGGGCGCCAGTGCTGCCGCGGAGGCATCCTCCTGCAGGGGGCATAGTCCCATGCAGTGCTGGTCGGCAGCTAGTGCTAGCGCCGCTGAGGAGCGCTGCCCAATGAAGCCGCAACTCTGGCACCGAGGTCACCACGCTCAAGTGCATCGTCTTTTGTTCTGACACCCACCTGGTGCAGCGCCTCCACCTGCTCCACCCAGGCATCGAGACGCTGTGCCTCCCGGGACGGATCTGCCACCCAGCCCAGCGGCGGCGCAGCATCAGACGCGCTACTGCCGCCGCTGCTGGCTGCTCCAGCCTGGCGGCGCAGGCGCAGGGCCAGCGTGGCAGGGTCGCTCTGCACCAGCGCCGGCTCGTCCTGCAGGCAGCGATGGTGCTGGTACTGATGCGACTGCTGCACATGGTAGTCCTAGACGACATGCAACCAGCGCCGTTTGCGCCATGACTGTCGGGTGCCGAGCATGCAGCACCCACGTCAATGCCCAGCGCCAGCACCCACCAGCACGGTCAGCCCCAGGAAGTCGGGCTCGCCGTCGGGGCGTGGCGGCGCTGTGAAGGTGCAGGGTGCGCCGAGGGCGGGTACCTGCGGGTGTGGCGACAGAGGCAGGTCAGCAGGAATCTATGGCAACCTGAGGCGCAGGCGGCAGGCGCCAAACGGCACTCACCAGGTCGGGCATGAATGGCTGGAGCCGCACGGGCAGCGCGTACTGCGGTGGCTGGTGTGCATCCGCGAGCGCAAACAGCTGGTCCAGGTCCATTGGCTGCGAGGGGGAGGGGGAGAAGGGGAGGGGAGGGCAAGGGGTGAGGGGAGCGGAGCCGCGGCGCCGGCGCCTCGCCGGCTCCCGCCGCCGCCGGTCGGTTGGGGCGGGCTCCTGTCTCCGCAGCGCACCTCAGTAGTGTGGTGAGCGGGATTGCGGCACGGCACGGCTGGAGGGAGGCCGCTGGCCTGCTCTGTGGCGCGGGCGCTGACCGGTGTGTGGGCAGGAGGGCGCTGCTGGGTGTTTGACTGAATAGAATTTATAAGCATGCGGTCACGAGTGCTGCCGGCAGCCCGTGGGTCAAATAAACAGCATGAAGGACCGGCCCGGTAAATGAGGCGCCGAGCAGCGGCGATCGGCCCAACCCGCCAATTAAACTATTCGCAACACCGATCGGCAGCACCATGCTGGCAGCACAGGCCCTGGCTCGCTTCCCAGCGGCGGCGCAGTGCGCCCCTGCCCTGCTCCTGATCCAGCTGCGCACCGCGGCCGGCCAGGCAGGAGAACGACATGCCCATGATGCATCAAGCAGCGCAGCGGCAGCAGAAGCAGCTGCAGGCCCAGCCGGCGCCGCCGCTGCCGCTCCGCCGCCCTCGCCGCCGCATCACCCGCTGCTGCAGCACATCCTGCGCAGCGACCTTGTGGCTGAGGCAAGTGTTCTGGTACGGTTGTTGCAGGGAAGACGAGTAGATTGCCTGCGGACTGCTTCAAGGAAAGCCCCCCTTGCTTCTCAACTGCCCGCAGGAGGCGGCAGCGGCGCTCTACCGCGGGCAGCAGCAGGTGCTGGGGCAGCGGCCCGACCTGGCTGCCTTCCAGGAGCGGTGAGGCGCAGGGAAGGCACGGTATGAGATGCTTGCCTACATACCAAGTCCACGCGTCATTGGCCGACCCTCCTTCCACCTGCCCCCGCAGCGAGGAGGCGCACGCCGCGGCGCTGCGGCGGCTGGCCCCCTCCCATCGTGTGCGGCCCTCTCTGCTGTCCCCTGCCCTGCGGGCCGGCTTCTGGGCGCTGGGAGCCGCGGCTGCAGTTGCACCACGGCCGCTGTCGGCGGCCGTGGCAGCTGGCATGCAGGATGCGCTGACGGACGTGTGCAACGAGCAGCTGCGGCAACTGCGCGAGGCTGGGCTGGCGGATGCGGCGCCCGAGGTGGGGAAAGAGGGGGGCTACACAAGTGCATGTGTAGCATGTGTGGCATCGCCTGGTTGCAGCCTGCTCCAGCCCTGCCTGCGTTCGTGCTGCTCATGCTGGCCTGCCTTCAGCAGCTGCCTTGTGCTACCCTGGAATGCCTAGACCCGTGCCGTGCCCAGCTGCCCCTGCCGTGCACTCGCAGGTGCGGCAAGCTGTGCGGGAGATGCGGGACGAGGCGCGGGCGGTGGAGGGCGCGCCGCCCGTCCCAGATGTGCTGGCGCTGCAGGCAAGGCAGCTGCAGGAACTGTGCGGCTGCAAGTGGGCCCCCTGACCCAAGGCTGCAGGGGAGGCTCTGACCGGCATGGGTCTATCCGCGCGTCCTGCATGCAGTGGCCTGCACCCCATCCTTGCATGCTTTCAACCCGTCCTGTTTGGCCTCCCATGCCCCGTCCTCCACTGCAGCGGCTGAAGGAGCTGTCCCCAGCCGAAGCGCTGGCAGCAGTGGTCAAGTTCGGCACGCGGACGGCGATCGACCTGGCTGCCAAAGTGTAGCGCTGCCTGGAATGCTTGGTGGTGTGAAGGCTGAGCCCTGCTGGAAAACACTGGGCTGTAGTAGCCACGTGCCTGCAGCGTGAAGCGCCCTGAACCACATTGCCAAATGTTGCCCAGCCACCAAAAACGAATCCAAACTTGCCATATGTTTACATGTGTGTGCCGTCGCGGCGGCCGGTTATTTGTTCATGCATGACATGCCATGTAATAGACATGCAGTCAGGGGGGGAGCAGGAGCGCAGAGCGAGCAGAAGGGTACAGCAGGACAGGAGAGAACAAAACAGGAGCAACAGGCAACAGGGGGTTGGTGAGTTGGTGGCTACTGCTGCTTCGACGCCGCCGCTGCCGCCGCCTCCTCTGCCCACTTCTTTGCCTGCAGCGGGTTGACCGAGTGGCCCGGGAGTGGTTGACCAACCCCCCACCTGGAATGGGCGCAGGCACTGCACAGAGACAGTGCGAGCTTCCGACACAGAGGCTGAGAACACCGGCCGCCTATGCCTCCCTCGCACCTGCTCCCGCACCCGCTGCTGCTCGTCGTCTCGCTGCTTGGCGGGCACCACCCACAGGTAGTAGGCCAGGCCGCCCGCCACCACCCAGGCCATCAGGTTCTGGTGGCAGGGAGGGGGAGGTCATCGGTCGGGAGGGAGCTTTGACTGACTGATGCGGTGTGGTGCAGGTCGCAGCAGGCAGCAGGAGCGGCGGCAGGCGGCGGCGGCGGCGGCGTGGCTGCTGCCGAGGGCTCCTGTGCAGCTTGAGGCTGCTCATAACCCATCTGCAAGCGAACGCAAGCCCAGTGGGCGAGCTGTAGCCACGGTTGCGCGCACCCGTCGCCCCCTGAAGCCGAAAGCGTCGCTGAAGATGCCGCCGATGGGTGACGCCCTGCCCGCCATGCTGCCGAGGCTTGATCAAAGTTTTGCAGGCTGCAGGCGGGCCTGCTTCATTATTTCGGTCGCCACGCTGGCAGGGCTCTTCACCAAACAGGGCTGAGCCACGCCTGGCAGCGTTTGCATTGTCTGTTGTCGAAGTAGCTGCGCCCTGAGCCCTGCCTGCCGGCCGCTGCTGCGCTCCCGCTCCGCGACTGGCGCCGTTGAGCTGCCGGCCGAAGTTTGCGGGGCTTGGATCGATTCACATAAGCGGGTGCGGAAGGTTGGCTGCGCTGCAGGCAAGCCAGGAGCCGCAGCAGTGAGGCCAAAGCCCTGTCGCCGCTGCCGCCGCCCACCGTCTCTGTGCAAGCGGCCTGCTTTTGCGGACCTTTTGTGCAGAGGAGGCAGCTAGCTGTCAAGCACAGTCAGCAACAGCTGAGAGAATAGGAGCTGCGGACAGCTAGCAACAGCAGTGCGAGGGGCAGACAGCCGCTCACGGCAGCAGCCGCAGGGCACAGTCGGCAGCAGGGAACAACCAAGCAGCCGCTCGCAACCCAGCAGCCGCTCGCGGCAGCAGCTGCGCCGGCGGCATGGGCGCCCGCAAGTTCCAGGGGAAAGGCGCCGGCCTGGGCGTCTGGGCTGGCTGCGGCTTTGGAGTAGGTGCGTGCAGTGCTGCCGCTGGGAAGCAGCACAGCTGGGTGGGCGCGGCCGGGCTTGCTGCAGCAGCTGGCGAGAGCAGCAGCATGGAGCATTTGCCCTGCCTGTGTGCAAGCTTGGGTGTGCAGCATATTTGTTGCCGGGGCTGCTGCTTTCTTTGCCTCAACACCGGTTGCACGTGCTCCCACCCTACGCCTGCCCCCGGCTGCTCCCGCTCGCCTGCAGGCTGGGGCTTTGGCGGCGCACCCATTGGAGTGGCTGGACTCAGTACAGGCGGCATGTGCGGCGTCGTGGCAGGGCTAGGTGAGGCCCATACCCCTCCTGTTGTTGAGAGGAGGGCCCGGAGCACCGCAGCCCAGCGCCCGCCGCCGCTGCCGACACTCCATCAATGCTGCCGCTGCCATGCTGGTTGCGTTGCCTGGCGCAGGCTGGGGCGTGGGCTTTGGCATTGGCACGCAGTACATCAATGTGAGCCCTGAGTTCACAGAGGGCAAGCAGCACAGGTGTGTGCAGGGGTGGGGTGTGAGGGGCGCTTGGCATCCTGTACTTGCCTTGTGGTCTGAAAGCAGCATGAGATGTGAGCCCTGAGTTCACAGAGGGCAAGCAGCACAGGTGAATACGGGTGGGGTGGTGCGGTGGGCCGTGAGGGGCGCTGCTGAGCGGGGGGTAGTTGGCTTGGTCGCTTGAGCAGGCTGTTGGTTGAAAACAGCGCAAAACCGTCAGCCGTTGGGGCACAGAGGGCAGGCAGCACAGATGTGTGCGCGCGACTGGTGCTGAACAGCTCGCTGGGTGCCCGGGAAGGGGTCGCTGCAAGCTGCCCACACGTTGCTGCCCCCACCCGTCATCTCAGCATCGTCCAGCGATCATCTCAGCAATACCTCCACTCTCCCACTCCTGGCGTGCAGGCCAAACGTGATCAAGCAGGTGCAGTACCTGTGGAAGCGGCTGTCCACGCTGCAGAGCACGCCAGCCGGAGCCTCGGGTGCACACTGACGGTACCCTGACCCGGCATACTGGCGCCGATGCCTCGGGCGCGCACCGACTGTGCTGGCTGATGGCGCTGTTGCGGGCCCAGGGCAGGGCGGCCCCCAGCGGCGGCTGACTGTTGAGGTGCCCGGTGGCGGGGCGCTCCACTGCTGGCGTGCCATCATGATTGCCCAATTTTTGACCAAACTGCCTGCACTGTGACGTGGGTGCAGCATCATGTAGCAGCTTCAAATCCGTTGAGCAGGCAGGCGGAGGCAATGGCAGAGGCAATGGTATTGCTAGCATAGGAAGAGTTTATCACTCGGCGGTGATCCGAGCGTGCCGCTGCCACACCGCTGCCCCGCTGGCGAGCCACCACTTCCACCCTCTGCAACCTCCTCGTCCTCAGTGCCCCTTCAGCTTTCTGCCCATGCGCCCAGAGGGTTGGAAGGGCCGCAGCCCGAGGCTGCGTGCGGCCATGCCGCGCGACCGTGCCCGCAGGCGCCTCCTGCTGCTCGCTGCAGTAGGCCTCGTGCTGCTGCTAGTGTCTGTGGCGCGGCTGAGGTCGCTCCGAAAGGAGCCGCCTGCCGCCGCGCCAGCGGCGGCGGCGACCGCCGACGGCGCGAAGCCACCAGCGCCCCCTGGAGTGAACTGGCGCCACTCGCTGTTCCAGCGCATTGCAGAGGACCTGACGCTGTTCAATCTGAGCGGCATCACACATCGGATGGTGGAGCAGGCTTACTGCCAGGGCACGCGTGCCAGCATGCGCGTGCAGGTGCGAGGCAGGGAGGGCCGGCGGCGGCGGATGGACTCGTCCTGCCCTGAGCTGTGCCCGCCAGGCTTCTAGCACTGCCGCCCGGTTCGTCGAGCGCACCCTCCCCTTGTTGCTGCCGTCATTTGCGTCAGCTGTGCTCCTACTCTCCGTACTTACATGCCCAGCAGCCGCGCCACTGGATCTCATCGCCCACGTCTCTCCAGCTGCTCCTCCGCCAAATTGGCAGGTGGTGAACGGCAGCGTGTTCATCGCCGGGGAGAGCCCCAGCTACGAGTCCCGGCTCCTCAACCTCAAGCGCCAGCTGTTCCGCCTCTGGCGAGCCGGCGGCCTGCCTGAAGGCATCGACGTGAGGGCGATGGGTGCAGTCATGTGTTGTGCTGCTGCTGCTGCTGCTGCGCCTTGGTGCCTGCTGCTGCCGCCCTGCCGCCACCGCTGCCATGTGACGCATGTGCAGTCTGCAGGTGTGACTAACAGCCTGCCTGCCCCGTGCTGTCATGATCCCAGTTTGTTCTGGAGCAAGAGGACGGGCCGACGGTGCGTCCCAAGAGCGAGGACTGCCCCATTCGGGGCCCCATCATTGCCGCCGCCAAGAAGCCCGCCAACGCTTCGCATGCTCACGTGCTGCTGGCGCCAGACCACTCCTTTGCCGGTGGGTGCACCTCTCGGGTTGAGCAGTACAGGGTGGCCTAGGGGCCTCGCAACACCAGCTGTCGGACTTTGCAGCTGGGCCTGCCCTGACGAGTCGCGTCACCACTCAACACCTGCTGCTGCAATGCTCTGTAGGCTGGCTGGAGGCGCACACGCTGGCCTGGGAGGAAATGCTGCCGCTGCTGCAGCACTCGGGTGGGCGGGGAACCGCCATCGCTCCTGCTGTCGGTTGAGGCGCCTGACTGCCTGGGGTGGGAAGATGAGCCATGCGGGCTACTGCTAGTGACAAGCGTTTGCGATTTGGCCCCGCCCCGGCCCCAAGCGCAGCTTGTTGGAGCGTTTCTCCATCCCACCCACTTCCCCGCCCGCCGCAGCGCGGCAGCACCCCTGGGACCAGCGCAGCAGCCTGCTGTTCTTTCGGGGCGCGGCCACCGGTGGGCGCAACCTGACGGACCCCCGGCTGAGCGAGGTGCACCCAGACCTGCTGGATGTAAAAGTGAGGGGGTGGGCACAGCACAGCACAGCATGCATGGCATGGCACAGCAGGACACACCGCAGCACAGCACGGAACAGGCATGGCAGAATTGCTGATGTCCGCCGCGAGGTGGAATGGAAGGAGGTCTGGCATGGTGCAGCGCTGCACCATGCTAGCTTCACCATACCCCC
>VIYQ01005968.1:0-12777 GCA_009928355.1 Chlorella sp. CH2018 | reverse complement strand
CCGCCCACCCATCGCTGCCCGCCCACCCATCGCTGCCCGCCCACCGCTGCCCCGCTGCTGCAGGCCGCCACGTCCCTGAAGGACGCCAGCCTGGACCTGGACAGCCTGCTGCCCTCCGACAAGGACTTTGCCACCTACTACGGCAGCCTGACCGCTCCCCCCTGCTCCGAGGGCGTCCAGGTGGGGAGGGGGTGCAAGCGGGGACTGCCGGCGGGAGGGCAGAGCCGCTGGTGCACCCTGCCCGGTGGCCTCCTTGGCCTGCTGCACCCCATTGCCTGCCCTCCCAAGCCTCCCTGCCTCCCCTGCACTTCAACCATGTGCAGTGGCACGTGTTCCTGGAGTCCAACGAGGTCCTGAGCGCCGCCCAGGTGGGTGCCCGCTGAGCTGGCCCTGCCTCACTGCCTTGCAGCAGTTGCCGCCCACCCCCTCCACACCTGCCGCTGTGCACGCTGGCTGCTGCATGGAGCGACGCCAACCAGCATGTAGGCGCGCCTGGTTGGACCCTCCTCAACACACAAAGTGGTGTTGGCAATCGCCTCACGCTTCCCCCTCTGTTGCCGTCCTCTGCCGCAGCTGGACGCCTTCCAGGCTGCCTTTGCCGCCGCCACCGGCGGCCGCACCACCAACCGCCAGATCATGCCGGTCAACGACCGCACCATCCTGCTGTCCGAGGAGTGAGCGCCCCCAGCCAGGCCGGCGTAGTGCGGCTCGGCGCGGGCATGCAAGGAGTGCGCACCCCAGCGGCCCAGCGGCAGCTGGCCCTGCGCGACCCAGCGAGCTGCTACTGGCACACTGACTCTCCGACACCCCCTCGTCAGCTCAGCTTGTTGTGCCACGCCCCAGCGCACCATCACTCCCCCGGCCATCCAATCCCCCAATCTCTCCCCTCATTTCCGCACTCACAGCACTCTCTCTCTCCTCTGCCGGTGACGGCCTCATTTTGATGGCGTCCGTGCGCGCCCCCTTCAGCCCGAGGCCCCTCTGCTCTCCCCCCTGCCATCTCTCGCTTCCCCTGCCTCCCATCTGCAAGAACCGAAGCTCCTCCCACCTGCCTCCGCCCTCCCTGCCTATCCAGTTGACGCATTCTTGCCCTGCTGCGACTGGGCACCCTGCCCTGCATGCCGAGCACTCGGCCGGCTCCCATCAGAGCAGGCGCCCTGACAGCTGCTGGCGCCCAATCCGTCCACACCTTCCTTTCATTCCCCATTGCGGTTATCGGCCGTCATCTCAGCCCAGCATTTAGTTGGTGAATCTCACTCGGCATCTTGCGCGGTAATATCCCACCCTTAACACCACAGCCAGGAGGGACAGGACAAGCCGCAACACCCTGGGTGACAGGGTCAGCAACAGCACACATGGGACAGGGAAAAGAGGCAGCTGAAAACAGGCAGTCACCCATGCCAACCAACTGATCAGAGAAGTAATACAGCAAGACAAGAGCTCAAGAGCTTCTGGAGTGCAGTCGACAGCCGCTATCCCCTTGAAACTCAGGCCGCCGGCTGGGCGGGCTGCAGGCGCTGCCGCCGCCGCCCCTCCAGCTCCAGCATCGCCGCCCAGCGCTCGCGCGTGAGGGCCGCCTCGCCATGAGACAGCGCCAGCAGGCGGGCCAGCTGCGGGAGGGAGGGGCATGGAGGAGGGAACGGGACGCGGCAGGATGAGGGGGAGGGTGAGGAGCGCCTACTCGACCCGGTTCAGATCGCTGGGCGGCAAGTGAGCGGCATCGCCTACCACCAACACCAGGAAAGAAAACAACTGCACTCACGTTCATCCAGGTGTGGAAGGTGCGCTCATTGACCTCCCGGTCCTTCTGCCGCGCGCCCGCCAGCTCTGCACAGTGTGGGATGGGGGTGGGGCCAAGTGAGTGTTGTCGCCAGGGGGGGAGCGGCACAGCGTATGTCGTCGCGGCGGGAAGCGGTTGCGCCACTCTCACGCAGCTTCCAGCCCAGCGGCTGTGTGATGCGGCTCACCCTGCTGCAGGAACTGCTCCATATCAGGAGCAATGCCAAAGTCGGCGCAGCGCGCGGCCGCCAGGTAGGCACGCAGCGGCGCCAGGTCAGCAGATGCCGCCGCGACCGCCACACCCGCCGCATCGGCTGAGTGGGGGCGCAAGCAGGGGCGGTGGGGCGGGGGAGCCGTCAGCAAGAGTTGAGGTAGTGCACAGGCACTTTCCCATGAATTGGTACAACTGCACACACCAGCACAGCAACCGTAGCAACAACGCGCGCCGTGAGCCAGTGTGTCATGCCCCCCATGCTCACCCAGGGGCGCGGTGGGGCGCAGCGGCAGTGTGACGTCCACAGTCTCTTTCAGCAGGGAGCGGCCCAGGGACAGCACGGTGACGGGCGCATCCGCGGGCTGGTCCAGGCTGCAGGGGCAATGGGGGTTGGTAGGGATTAAGCGGCGGCCAAGGGTGGGTGGGCCGTGAAGCAATAATGTGTCGCAGCCAAGCCAGCGTGACACACAAAGCATGCTAACACAGCCCTGCGAAATCAGCCGCACCTGAAGTACTCGAAATCGTAGGCCACGCGCTGGCGGGCCATGAGCGTCTGGAGCGCCTGCAGTTTCGTGAAATAGCAGCCGCGCCGATAGGTGGGGGGCTGACAACAGCAGCAAAGCATTCTCTGGCGTCAGGTTGCCAGTTCTATTAGTTGCCATTGCGAACTACGAGCGGGGCCGTGTCAGCCGGCCCCTTCTGTCACCGTCCGCAGCCACGCACCGCCATGTTGCGCAGGCCAACCTCCTGCAGCGTGCCCGCCGCCATGACCGTCTCATCCAAGAAAACCTGAAAAGAGGAAGGACAGCTTAAGGGGCACGGGTGAGGCATACAGGTCAGCAGTGCCAAAAGCGCCACTAACTTAATTGCCTCTCAGCGCACAACCCCCCGCAACCAGCCCCACCTGCGTGTTGTGCGCCAGCTGCAGTGGGCCGCTGATCAGGCGCTGGCTGTTCTGGTCGCGACGGGGCCACCAGGGGCGGCGGTTGAGCGCATCGATAGACAGCGGCAGCGTGCGGCAGCGGGGCGCCAACGCCTCCAGAGCCGCAGCCACCGCCGCGCCCAGTGGTGAGAGCTGCTGTGCCTGCTGCGGCTGCTGGGCCCCCGCCGCCGGGGCAGCAGCAGCAGCGGCGGCTGTGTTGAGCTCAGCCACCAGGTTGAGGCTCATCACGCCCACAGTCGACTGTGGCGTGCGGTGGTGCACCCTGCAAGGCAGGCAGGCAGGGCAGGCAGGACAAACGCTGAAGACGCAGAGCAGTCGGCAGTATGCCGCACGCTGCAGCCTTCGCCACGGGCAGGCCAGCAGCAGCTGTCACCGGCACTCCAAACGCATGCTGTGCCCACGCTGCATCTGCACCTGCCGACCAGCTGCAGCAGCAGGTACTCAGCCGCCAGGTCATCGCCGCCCAGCACCTGGAGGGAGAGCAAAGCGGGAAGCCCAGGAATGGGATGGGAAGCCTGGATGCGACAGCACACTTGCTTTGCTGCCGAATCTGCTGCCTAACCACTCCATGACTGCATGCCACGCCGCAGCACCTGGGAGAGGAAGCCCAGGGCGCGAGCGCGAGCGTCCGCCACCGCCTCCACAGGCACTGCCGCGGCCGCGGTGGCCTCTGCATCAGCGAGGGTGGGCAGAGTAGAGGGTTGTTAAGGCAAGCACGCGTTTCGTGCATTTGGAGCTGCATCAAGCTGGAGAGTGGGCGCAGGTGGGCAGGTGCGCAAGCTGCACGTAAACCCTTCAGCATCCCCCGTCCTGGTGATCTGCGATCTTGCAAAGAACAACAGGCGCACCCAGCTGCAGCAGGATGGCGTGCAGGCGCGGCACGCGGGAGGTGGGCAGGTGGGAAGCCAGGATATCATCCAGCAGCATGGAGGCGGCCTGTGTGGGCGCAGGGGGGAGAGCAGGCAGGCAGGCGCTTGCTCATAGCTGCGGCAGAAACAGCAGCAGAGGGTCGTGAACGCACAGCAGGTTGTTGGCAACGTGCCAAACAGGCTCCAGCCTGAACCACGAGCGGAGCACACGAGCCACACAGACCACACAAGCCGCACAGGCAGTCGCCCGACAAAGCCACACATACCTGGCCGCCCTGCTCCTGCTGCATGTGCGCCGCCGCCAGCTCAGGCACACGGCTGTGGACACAAAGGGAGGAGTGTGGCCGTACTGCTGACTTGCATCATCATACAAGGCACGGCAGCAAGTGGCACACAAGCTGGGCAACCCGCAATACACATACAAGCGCGCAGCCAAGCTGTGAGACATAACATGCTTGGCTTGACCGGCCTGCCACCTCCTGGGCTGCGGCGCCCACCTGAGCACGCCCACCACCTCCACCACATCGTTCAGCTTGACCTCCGCATCGTCATACAGCTGCAACATGGGGGCGGCAGCAGAGAATCGGAGCAGATGGGGTGTGGTCTTGTGGAAGCAGGCTAGGGTGATTGCAGTCCAGGACAAGCCACGCATTACATGTAAGGGCAAGCAACCAGCCTGATCCAGTCCCCACATGCCCGGTGCCCGCACTCACATATGCCATGCAGCAGCCGGCTGGCAGGTCGGCTCCGGCAGCCGCAGCACCGCCGCTGCTCGCCTCCTGCTGCTGGGCGGCGGGGGCGCCGGCGGCGCGCCGCGCCCGGCTGGCTGCGCTGTCCCCATCATCTGCTGCCGTCTGGCCGGTGGCATCTGACACCATCATGCTCATGGAAAGCTCCTCCTCTGCTTGGCCAGCCGCCGCGCCATCCTCACGTGGCCGCTTGCCAGCACCAGCAGCCGCTGCGCCGCCGGCCTGCAGCGCCGCCAGAGAGGCGCGCGCGGCGGCGGCGTGCGGCGCGGCCGCCCACCCGCTCTCTGCTGGCACCGGCACCAGCAGCAGCGGGCGGCGCTCGGCAATGCGCGTCTCTGCCCCCTCGGGCACAGGCTCGTCCAGCTGAAGAAAGGGAGACATGGGGCAGGCTGAGCTTGCATGCCTAGCTAGCTCTACCGTGGGGCATCCATGGTTGCGTAAGATATCCAATCCTGCGCGTGTCCCCAGGCCACAGCTGCCTGCCCCTCGCCCACCACAGCGCCCCAGCCCACACACCTGGTCCGCAAACTTGGCGGTGGCCCAGGAGCCGTCGGGGCGGCGGTACTCGCCCACATAGTACTCTGGGTTGAGCATGTCTGCGACCTGCAGGGAGAGCAGAGTGCAGGTGGCGATCCAGGGTGCGGAGGACGCATCGGCCCAGGCGACTGGTCGCACGCGGTGAGCGGGAGTGGCGGCGGAGCGGGGCACGATTGCGCGACATGCTGGGCAGCGAGCGGGCAAACGGCTGCCTGCCTTACCATGCCGCGGTAGCGGACAAGGCACTGGTTGGGCAGCTGCTCCGCCGTCTCTTCCGTGAGGATGGGCACCTGCCGTTGGGAGCGTGGGCAGCGGCAGAGCTCACCGGCCGGCGCCGGCAGCGGCGGGAAGGCGGCGGCAGTGCAGCAAGGGGCGGCGCACGCAGCCATGCTGTCCAATTGCCTCTGCTGGTGCCGTCTGTGCGCCCCGCAACACCCCCAGTTCGCAGGCCCGTTCAAATAAGCGAGCGCTCCTTGCCTGTGGCCCCAGCGCTGGATCGGCGATCACAGCTGCGAATTTGGATTTTAAGAGCGATTCCTGGTCGCCATCGGCCGCCGGGGCCGCGTGCAGAGCGCGCACCACGGCCAGCGGGTCCCTCACTATGCTCTCGGCCATGTTCTGCTGCGCCAATTAACTAGGCAGATGTGTCTGACGGCGGAGGGCCGATCGCGCCCAATTCCGGGTTCATTGGCTGCCGCCGCAGGCCGCCGCCGCCGAGCACGCTGCCCTGCCGCCTGCAGCATCCATTCACTGCTGGGCCTGAGTAACTGCTGCTGTTGCAACGCACCAAGATCATTACTTCAGCTGCATGTTGCTGCCATAGCAACACTACCTGATCTGCTGCTGCGGTGCAAAGCCCGGCCCGCTCATGCCGCCGAGGCCGCGCTGAATGGGGGCCGGCCCAGGTCAACCTCTTCGTGGGGCATAAAGGCAATGCGTGTCAGTGGTGGCTCAAGACTTCCAAATTGGAAGGAAGCAGCACCAGAATGATGCCCACGATCGTCAATCCATGCGCACCTCCAGCCCACCGGCGCTGCGCCAGCACGACGCCTCGGTCAACCCCTCGGTCAACTGCCCTCATGATGCGCTCTGGCGGGCTACATGGCGGTGCCTCCCTCGGCCTTCTCCCACACTCTGATCTTCGCTTCTGGCACGCAGCAAGCCAAACAAGCCTCCCCTGCAGGCTCCCGCAGCAGCCCGGCAGAATGGCCCGCCTCTCGCTGGGCAGCCTGGTGCTCGTGCTCCTGCTGGCAGCGGCCCAGGCCAAGGAGCACAGCTTTAAGGCCAGCGTGGTGTCGCCGGAGGCGGGTCAGTGGGGGCGGTCAAAGGCTGGCGCTTGCCCTCGGGGCTGTAACTGACCCTGCGGCGGGCCCTGGCAGCCCGATCCGGGCTTCTGGGTGCATAGACAGCGGGCGCGATCGGCAGCCGAGGCCTCGGGGGGCCCAGCCCGCCGCTGGCGCGCCGCCCGCCGCCTGTTCACCTCCCCCGCCCCTGCTGCCTGCCCGCCCCTTGCCCGCAGTCAGCAAGGCCTTTGGCGATTTCGTGGAGGCGGTGCGTGAGGAGGCGAGCAAGGCGCAGGATGCCCTGGCCAAGTACACCGAGAAGCACCCCGACGGCCTGCTGGCCCACCTGTCCGGCAACCACAAGCGCCGCCTGCAGTCTCTGAGCGCACTCAACCTCATGATCGACCGCCAGCAGGAGCGCATGCAGGTGGGGCAGAGGGGTAGGGGAGGAGTTGGAGCCGAGGCACAGGAAGCATTCGTTGATGTCGTCCCCTGGGCGGGCACGCGGCAGGCATGGCGACAGCCATCCAGGCGCCCATGCAGCATTCTCTGGGCTGAGACACTCCTCCCGCACACCCCCTGTGCTCCATACAGAGCGTGCAGGAGTTCTTCCAGGACATGCTGGGCTCCAGCTGGCGCGACTGGGTGCCCTTCAACTGGACCCTGCCCAGCTTCGACTGGAGCCACCTGGGCGAGTTTGGTGAGTGCACGCAGGGGAAGGGGGCGTTTGCCACAGCAACAGGACACAGGCGAGCCTCTCCTGGGCCCCCCGCGTGCATGTGCAGCGCCCATCCCATGGGAGTTCCCTGTACCGCAAGCCCAGCCGGCCCTCCTGCTGATCCAGACCCCACCTTGCTCCCACCTTGTGCCCTCATCTCCTGCAGACTACGGCTCCAACCTGGGCGACTTCCTGGATGCCCACGCTGCCAAGAACATCACCAACATTCACAGCGTGAAGGACCTGGCCAACAGCTGGGAGGAGATCGAGGCCGCATTCTGTGACAAGGAGGAGTGAGTGCCAGGGGCGGGGGCAGAGTGCCGGGCCGGCATGTAGCTCGCATGGGCAGCCACTGCTGTGGCAACCTGCTTCATGAGACGCGCGTCCTCAACCGACTGCCCGCCCGCCCAACCTGCCCATGCAGTTTCACGGCCAGCGTCAAGGTGCCCGCCAAGTGCGTGGGCCCCTCCGTCACCATCGCCCTGGTGCCCAAGGTCTGCATCCTGGACAGCAAGAGCAAGCAGGTGCGCGCATGACTGGTGGGCACGGGGCTTGGATGACCAACGCTGGCTTTTGCTGGGCTTGCAGTCACTGCAAGCGGCTGCGCCCATCCTCCCCCGCTGACAACCTGTCACCTTTCGTCACCATCCACCGCTGCACCCCACCCGCAGATCCTGTGCGACCCCGCCAAGCTGGTGCTGACCAAGACCCCCGGTGCCTGCACCCACAAGTATAAGAGCGCCAGCACGTGGGTGGGCCATGAGTGCAAGATCACCGGCGGCGCGGGCTTCTCCAAGGTGGAGACCATCGGCGGCGGAAACCGCACCATCCCGCTGATCGACATCGACATCGGCTACGAGGCGTAGCGGGCCACAGCAGCATGGGCAGGAAGGGGCCGGCTGCCCAGCCAGCTGGCACCAGCTGCTGGCCAGCGGCAGGCGGTGGCGCCCTGTGGGCTGCACGTCAACCCATCCACTAACCATTTGCTCCTGGCGATGCACTAGCGACCTGTTTCCCTCTCACCCAACGCGCCCTCTCTTGCCAAACACCCACGCACACAGACCGCGGCGGCTCACCCAGTTGTACCTCCTTCCTGTGACACACTGTTGATGCAATTCTTCTTGCCGCCCTGGTCTGAGCTTCATGCAGCACCTTAGCATCGTACTTGTTGCTCCTCCCAACCACCTCCACCTCCGCCGCCTCTGCCACCACACAAGCCCTGCCTTCGACCGAGCTGTAACGAGGGAAACAGGAACGGCGAAGGCCAAAGGGTTGATGACATGGGGTCAGAGGCGGCAGAAACCGAAACGGAAGGGCAACAGGCACCCAGCCGCCCGTGGTTGTGTGCGTCCCAGGTGGGACCCAGAGAAGAGAATGCGCGTTTTCCTGCACCATTCTGTCCTTCTCTTATGGAATTACTTGCTGTCTTTGTTCTCGCATGCTGCCGGCACTAGGCGATGCTGTGGCGGCAAAGGCATTCGTTGCGGCGCTCTGGCCGGCATTGCATGGAAGCCCAGGTGCTGTGCAGGGGCCTCTGTTTCGCCCCTGTTGACCCGCCTTACCTCAGTGACTGGCTTGGGTGCAGCTACAGCGATGGAGGAGGCGGTGGTGGAGCCTCAGGTTTCGCCCTGTTCAGAGGGGCGGCAGGAGCAGCCGCAAGAGGAGCAGCAGCCAGCAGGTGGGCAGGAAGCCGCTGCGGCAGCCCGAGGCAGCGATCAGGCCGAGGAGGCTGCTGCGGGCGGCCCCGCCGTCGGCGCGCCCGCGCGTGTGGCAGCTGCTGACGCTGCCGCCAGTGGGCTGCAGGCCACCCCCGCGTCCCTGCCCTCTCACATGCCGGTCACAGTGCTACCAGCTGCAGAGGGTGCGACAGAGCAGCCTGTCACAGCAGAGCCTCCCAGGAAGCGGGTACGCTTCAGCGATGTGCTGGGGAAAGCTGTGCCGCCCAGCGGCGGCCCAGTACCAGGCCAACCAGGCATGCCAGCTCTGCCGCCCTTGCCGCCGCAGCTGGCAGCGGCAGCGCACGGTCTAGCCGCAGCAGGTGCAGTGGGAGCTGCGGAGCAGATGCTTCAGGAGGACGCAAGAATGCATGAGCAGGATGAGCTATTACAGCTGCACGCTCTTATGGCCCAAGCAAGCAGCAGCAGCAGCAGCAGCAGCAGCAGCAGCAGCAGCAGCAGGCAGCCTCGCCATCCCTCTCGCCATGGCTGCCGCAGCAGGCACAGTGCGGGTTGGCGTCAGGAGCGCGCCCCGCCATCGGCCAGCTGCATGCGACCCCGGTGCTCCGTTTGGAAGACGTGTCACAGGTGGGGCCTGCTTTGTGCGCCGGCCTATGCTTGATTGCTCTGGCTATGTTCCAACTTTGGTTGGTCAGATACTGGTTGTTGGCCCTGCAAGCCACACGGGTGTGCGGGACATGCGTGCCACTGCTAAACCCTGGGCATTGCTCAGCGAGCTTGCAAGCCTCACCCTCATGGCTGCAGCTGGCGGTGCAAGCCGCAACTGGCACAGCCAGCCGGTATGCGCTGGTGTCTGTCAGCCTGCTGCAAGCGCTGCACAGGTAAGCTGTGTGCGGCAGGCTGCTGTGCTGGTTGCATGCTCCACTGGCGGTCAAACCGCTGTTCTCCCGAATTGCATGCAATCTCTCTCTCTCCACTGTCCTGGACTCTCGCCCACCTCCTCGTATTCACTGCCCCGCCCTCTGCCGCCCTCAACCCATGCAGAGCCGCGCTGTTTGCTGTCCGTGAGGCACAGGCTGACTTGGAAAGCAAGCTTCGGCAGCAGGCGGCGAATGCTGACGCCGTGGCAGCGGCCTGGCCGCCCCAGCCAGCGGCAGTGGCGGCGGCCGCTGCTGAGCTTCAGGACCTGCTGCGGGAGGTGCAGCAGGTTGCCCGCATTGCCAAGGCCATGGAGCCAAGGGAAGTGCCCCTGCTGCCCATCCAGCGCATGCTCGAGCAGCAAGCAGCCCGCCTGCAGCTGCTGCTATCCGAGTCCCTGCGGGCGGCGGGCGCTGCGCTGCAGGGCAACGGCGGCGGCGCAGCGGATGCTCCGACAACTGCGGGGCTGCTTGGTGCACCTGGTGTGCCACCGTGGCAGCAGCCGCAGGCGCAGCTGCCGCCTGCCCCGCAGCCTGCCAGCCCCGCCCCAAACTTGCTGTCTGACTTGCTGCCCATGCTGCTGGCTGGGCAGCAGGTGGCTGCAGGCCAGCACGCCATCGCACGGCTGGTGGTGCAGCACCCGCAGCGTGGGCAGGGGCAGCAGGACAGCAGCAGCAGCAGCAGCAGCAGCAGCAGCAGCAGCAGCAGCAGCCTGCCAATGGAGCGTATGCCCTGCCAAAGGAGGAGCAGTAGCCTGCGGCCGGCCGGTCTGCCTTTGTACAGACAACTCAAAAGCTGCGTGTTGCAAGGTGCTCGTGCGACAGATTCATGAACCGAGGGGCCGATGAATGAATAGAAAAACGCTTGGGAAAAATGACGGAGCTCGCACGATATGCCTACACTCGATGATGCAATCAATGAAAAACCAGAGATCAGGGATAACAGAGGATAAGTTGGGTTTGGAGGCTGGAGGTGTGAGATCCCTCTGGCCGGGGCCCACAAACGGCACTGTGGCTTTGGTCAGCATGTGACCTGGCATGAAAGCCGCGGCTTACAGCTGCAAAAGACGGCTGTGCGCCCAGGCGAGCGAGCTGCTGCAAGTTGGTAGGTCACCTTCCAAGGCTGCCTGAGCCTCAAGGCCGCCCCAGATAAGAGGCCGCCACCTTGGCTGAAACCGTCTTCTGCAGCCGGCCGCTCTTGCTGGTGGTGTGGTGCGTGGCCGTCTCCTCAACCATGCCCCGGAAGGCTGCGAATGGAGGGCAGTTGGATTGCAAAGGGGTGCGGAGCGTCAAGGCGCATGCGGCAGGGCCGCAGGCGTTCAGCAGGCGTTCACATTGCTCCATTTCATGCACCTTGCGTGTGCATGTCATGCTACCCCTCCCCCCTCACCAGAGTCGGGTCGGGCCAGCAGTGCAGTGGGGCTATCATACTCCTTCACCATGCCGTCGTGCAGCACTGCAGACCGAGCATGGGGGCGGGCTCAGCACCAGTGCACAGTCAGACCAGCTGAACAGCAGCAATGTGTGAGAGAGAAGCAACAGCAACCAATGCAGGAGACGCATCCAGCCGCAGCCCTGCTGTGCCGCAAACTACTCCAGAGGGGCAGGTCACAAGCAGCACTCCAGCCAGCGGCCCTCACCCAGGATGCGATCGCTGCCCATGATGGTGTGCAGTCGGTGCGCGATGGTCAGCACAGTGCAGTCGGCAAATGCGGAGGAGATGGTGGCCTGCAGCAAGGGAGGCAGAAGTGCGCAGGAAGAGGGTCACATTGACAGACGAAACCCGCAGCATGGACGAGCAAAGGCGGAGGAGATGGTGTCCTGACAGGGCGAGGGCACAGGGGCAGGTGTTGGCGGCATGGCCGACCGCCATCCCCAGTCGACGCCGGCGGGCTTGAAGACATTTAACATTGCCCGGTCGCCTGTCAAACCAGGAGCGTTGGCATGCCCTCCTCACCTGGATCAGGGCATCAGTGGCTGTGTCCACATTGCTCGTCGCCTCGTCCAGTACGAGGATTCTTGAGCCCCGCAGCAGCGCCCGCGCCATGCACAGCAGCTGCAGGACGGCGGGCGGGGCAGGAAGGACGGTCGGTAGGCAGGGGGAGAATGCTGTGCACAGGCTCTCGACTGGCAGGACAGGGGAGACCTTCTTGCTGGGATGTGCATGAGCGGCCCGGTGCAGGCGCCAGCAGCATGCCACAACGGCATGGCCCACCTGCCGCTGGCCCACGCTGAGGTTGCCCCCAGACTCGGCGATCTTGGCTTCCAGACCGCCAGGCATGCCGCGCACCGTGGCCTCCAGTCCGGCCTGTGAGTGGCAGGGGCGGAGGGGCGCATGGGAAGGGGGTGCGACGTGTGCCGACACCAGCCGAGCATGCGCTGGGGCCGCCACGAGTCTGGTCAGTCGGACACGTGCATGGCCAGTCAGTACTGTCCTCCTCGTGCCACCTTGCAAGAACCTTCATCAGCGCACCCACCTGGCCCAGTGCCGCCCAGATGGCGTCGTCGCTGCCTGCATGGCCAAAGGGATCCAAATTGGACCGCACCGTGCCGCTGAAGATGACCGGATCCTGTGTAGGCAGCGGGGAGGGTAGCAGCACAAGGGTTAAAAGGGCATTGCAAGGAGAGCGAGCTGTGGCCCAAGGAGGCAAGCCTGCACGCCAAAGGGCGCTGCATGTACACTTGACGACAAGGGCGCAGGCACGCTGGGACTGGGAGACTGGCGCGAGCGAGCCACGAGCCATGAGGCGGGACCTGCCTGTGGCACCAGCGCGAGGCGTGAGCGCAGGTCCCTGAGCCCGATGGAGCCGATGTCCAGGCCATCAATCACAATGTGCCCGCCGCACGGCTCCACGATGCGGAACAGCGCAAGGAAGAGGGTGGACTTGCCGCAGCCGGTGCGCCCCGCCACGCCCACCTGCGGGCACAGCGAGCAGCGCCGCTCAATCAGCATCAGCATCAGCATCAGCCATGCTGCGACACGGGCATCGGAAACTGAGCAGCCCTTGCTTGCAGGTCCTCCAACCTTGCCCCCCGCCTCCCAGCCGCTTCTACCCCGCGTTGATGTCCCCAGCCCACCCCCACCCCCCCTG